>PVIH01015865.1:0-10556 GCA_004025045.1 Sigmodon hispidus
TTGAGTATCCCCTGGAAACAACACGCAGTCTCAGAGTACAACCACCTGAAGAAGCACGAACTCACACTGTACAGACACACATATGAAACACTCTGTTTCTTTCCTCCTTGGCTCTGTGCCCTGGATCATAGGTTCTGCTGAGTCCAATACAGACCAAATAGGTTTCCATATAAATCAATGAATCAATAGTTTGATAGGTGGATAGATAAACTAAAAAAGAAACTCAGGTCCTAGGATGGCTTCAGGCGTTTGAGACGGGGCTCCCGAAAAGGGCAACAATGAGCAGAAGCTAGGGATCCATATGCTTCAGCCACTAAGTCGGGGTAGGAGCCCACCATTGTCTTCCAGCCTGAGGTCTCAGAGACCTCGGAAGCATGATCAGTCATGAAATCCAGTGTCTGGGCTTTCAGCTGCCCTGCGCCGTGGAGGTCAGCCAGGACAAGTGTGTGGGCAGCATTCTCCACAGAGAGGTCCCTGCAGAGGGCATCCTCGCACATGGCCTTCAAAAGCTCCAGACCATACTTGTCAGCAGCTACCAACAAGGCGTCTGCCATGCTGTGAAGGTTCGGTGCCTTCCCGGTGTCAATGAATCCCATCATCGCCTTGAAGACTTGCGGCTCAAGGTCCCGGATCTCAACGCGGTTGCTTCTGCTCTCCTCCATGGCATGTTCAAACATGGCTCTGAAAACCGGTGAACGAGCTGCCAAGATGGTCTTGTGAGCCCGGAATTCACGGCCCGCTACCACCAGGCAGCAGTCTGTGAAGCAGGAATTCTCCCACAGCTCTCCTAGGTCCACTGCTAATGTCCTCATGGGAAGCGGGATCCCTGGCTTCCTCTTCTCTTCAGAGATGCTGAAGGAGTCCTGGAGCACACTCACCTTGCACGAGAGGGTGAGCTTGTCATCTGGGAGAAGCCAATGTGCATAGTGCAAGAGGAAATCTCGAAGGATGAACCTTCTGAATCCCCAGTCACCGCCAGGCAGGAACATCTTGACTCTTCTGCTCTTCACAAGTCCTGTTTTCTCTCCTTGGGCGCTTAAGATGCAGAACTGGAACTTTGCCCGAATGTGACTCTTCGGACTGCTGAGCAGCACTAGGTAAACTGACAGGTATTCAGCGCTTTCTTCATCCACTCCCTTCAGGTGTGCTCTCATAGCCCATTTGTCCTTGTCTCCTATTAAGAAAGTTGAGCTGCTAAGGCCAGCTTCCTCCAGGAGAGAACGGAAGTTGCTGATGTTCCAGCTGTAAGAGAAGTCCTGGACCTGGATGTGTGTGGAGGCCCATCTCTGGGCTCTGGCGTCCTCTGACATTTTTGTTCGAGGGAATTTGAAGCTTAAACCGGATCCAAAATTGAGCACTAGGATTTCTTTTCTCTTCGCCTTGCTCCAGGAGCCTAGACTTGCTGACAGCTCTTCAGTGGATGCTGGAATTCCAAAGAAATTTTCTCCCTCCAGGAGGTGAGAGGTGTTGACCACTCTTGAGTATATGTTGGAACTCCAAACAAGGCTTCTGCAGTGCCAGTGAGGAGATGGACTCGCCTTACTGTGAGGGCAATCACCCAAACAGAAATGGCTTCCTTCTTCCATGCCAGGCCCTTTTATAGGCTTCCAGCAGGAGGCGTGGCCCACTTTAGGCAATGTCTTCCTGCCTCCAGGGCGGGATTAAAGTGTGCGAGTGCAGTTGGAAATTGACATCTAGGTTAAAAGTTTGAGACTTTTTACTTCCAAGGTCTGGACTTCAAGTAGATTTTCCTTCTTCTATTTAAGCAAATAGTTCTTGAGAATGATAAAGAAAGACAGAAAACAAACAAAAAACAACACAAAGCAAAACAAATTTCTCCCATTCATGATATCAGGTGGGATTCTCTATGCACAGAGTAGTTGAAAAGAACTTGAGTGAGTGATTCAGTCCACTCAGCAATTTCCAGCCTGAAAGCTTATTTCCATTGCTGTTCATGCTTAATGTAGGAGAAATCAATCAATTGCTTTGTTAATGTCATAAAAATGATTCAGTCCTATGAATCAGACCTTGTTGATGCCCATTGTCCCACCCCCCAACCCGGCCTGCCTTAAGTTCTTTTCTTTCATGACCCGTGTGTCTTTCTACCCCCATTCCATGCTTCTTTCTCCCTTCATAATTGTCCTTGGCTATCTTCTGAAAGTTATAGGGCGATAGTCAGAGTTACTGTGGATGAAACACCATAAACAAAAGCAGCTTGGGCAGGAAAAGATTTATTGCCCTACACTACCATATCCCATTTTGTCTTCTAAGGCATGTAGAGCAGGAACTCAAACAGGACAGGAATCTAGAGGTAAGAGCTGATGCAGAGGCCATGGAGGAGTGCAGTTCAAGGTGCAGATTTTATTGCTTCCTCAAACTGATGTCTTACAACACTCAACACCACCAGGACAGTTGTGGCCTCCCACACAATGTATTAGCCTCTGCTCACCTATATAAATTAGTAAGGAATACCCAATGCCATGTTGCCTTCAGTCCAGTCTTATGGAGGCAATCAATGTGTGTTGATTTAGAAACTAACCAGGACATAGAGTAAACCCACATACTTGTTCTCAATGGCTGACTGCCCTTTGTAGTGTTTGTTGATTTCTTAGATTTTCTAATCTTGGAGTTCATATATTCCTCATACACCATTGTAAAAAATGTTTGAAAGGTCTATATGACCAGCTCTTGAGCCTCTAGGGAATAGAGTTTCCTTCTAGGATTGTCTTGCTTTTGTTGGCTTAGGCACATGTATAGGTGGTTATCTTGATTATGATAATTGATATGGCAGGCCTGCCTTCAGTCTATGGTACCAAATGGAAAGGGCCATCTTGATAGCTTAAGGACAAAGAAAGAAGTAAATGGTAGTTTACTATGAATGAATCAATTCACCATTCTCTGCCCTTGGCTTTGGAAATAATGTGAACAGTGGCTGCAATTCCCCTCCATCTCGACTTTCCCACAGTGATGGATTATACCCTAGATTCCTGAGCCAAAGACACCCTTCCTCCTCTAAGTTGCCTGGGTATTTTGCTTAATTCCTGATTGCACCTTTATTTTGCTTCCCTCACTGTCCTTCCCATTTTGTAAGTAGGAGCATCATTTTACCAGCCTCTTAGATGGAAAACTTTAGGGGTAATTTTGACTCTTTCCTTTTTCTTATATCTCAGACTACTGAAGAAAACACTCCATTGGTTTTGATCTATCTCCTATTGTGAAAATTGATCTTCTAAGTCATTCCTGAACTTCGTCCAGGAGGAAATGGAAGTTGTTTATGGTCCAGTTTTAAGAGAAATTCTGGACCCTGATCTGTGTGGAGGCCCATCTCTGGACTCTCCCATCCTCTGACATTTTTCCTGGAAGTAATTTGAAACTTAAACTTTATCTAAAATTAAGAACTAGGATTTGTTTTCTTTTCACCTTAGTCCAGGAATAAATACATGTTGCATGGTCTTCATTATATGCTGAAATTCTTTAAAAATATTCTTTATTGCATGTGAAGAATTGAACTTGACAAAAGTTGAGTGCAATTAGGCATAAAGAAATAGCTTCCTTCTCCCATGTCTTTTTATAGGCTTCTAGCAGAAAGCATGGCCATGTTTATGGTGTGTGTTACAGCATCAAGATTCAGATGAAAGGGTGTGTGAATGTTCAGTCCTTGAAATCTATAGTTAAAGAAGCCTTTGCCCTCATGAGTAGTATCAAAGTACCAATGTCATGTCCTCTTGTCCACTTTCACATAGTGTCACTTGGCTTCTAGAGTAAATCACTGTCCTGACTTTTGTCCTTTCCTCATGGCTGACTTCCCCCTGTAGCTTTTGTTGATTTCTTAGACTTTCTATTAGTGATGTTTATTTGTGCCTCAAGCACCATTTTTAGGAATGGTTTGAACTGTCCACATGACCAGGTCTGCAATCACTGGGGAAGAGAGTCTCCATCTAGAATTGTCTGGATTAAGTTGGCTCTAGGAACAAGTGTAGGTGGTTATCTTGATCATGTTAATTGATTGTGAAAGCCTGCCTTCTGTGACTGTCAACAAGGGAAACTAGGAGATCTTAGATAGCTTAAGAGTAGAAAAAGTTCTAAACTCTTCCATCCATACATCAAGTCACCATTCTTTTCTTTTGGTTGTGGAAATAATATTGACAGTGTATGCAAGTCTCTTTCGCCTTAACTTTCCTACAGTGATGAATGGTAATCTAGAGTTCTGAGCCAAATAACCTTTTTCTCCTCTAAGTAGTCTGGGTATTTTATTTAATCCCTGATTACAGCTCCACATTCCTTCTCATCACTGAGTAATGTCCAGTTTATTAATAATTGACAATTTCAAAGAAAATACTCCCTTTATAAAATCATTTTAGGATATTTGTTTTTAATGTCTTCCAAAAATTATTGCAAGCTATTTGCCAAGGTTCACTTTTTGCCCTTCATCAGTCAATGTCTTCATTAGTTAAAGGTATAACCATTTCTTGTGTTCATTTTTATTATTTGGTGAAGTCTTAATTTTTCTTTAAAAATTAAATGAGAAATAATTTTTGCATAAGTCTTTAATTTCATACTTCCTTTCTGTGGTAGAAATATTCATCCTAATATAATATTTTTCTTTTGCATTAAAACCCTTGGAGGAGAATGCTTAGAAGGTAAAATAACCAGAATGCAGTTAAGGTCTGAATCCAGAGTATCCTCATTTTCATCTTGTAATTTATTTTTTTACCATGGCCAATTCTCTGTCAGCCTAAGCTGACAGTTTTCTTAGAATACTCAAGTCATTGTTAACATTTAAAATTTTAAACAATTATCTACTTCATCATTTTTTATCTCAATGTTTTTCATAAATTGAAAATATCTCCTAGTAAACTTTGGAAATGATTAGGTATCTACAGTCTAGGACTCCTGATTTGTACCTTTTGGAGTCTAATTTTTATTGGCCTGTTTTTAATCCTAAATAATTAATGGATTATCCTCTTTGTATTTTTCAATAACAACTCAATTTGTAATCCATAAGCAGGAATTTCTTCTCACTCCTTTAAACATTCTTTCTAATGTATTTATATTAGAAATCAGTGAACATCCATATATCATCCATATAATGGTAAATAATAGATTTTGTGAATTTGTTATGTATTACTTCTAATGGCTTTTAGACAAAATATTGGCACAGAATGAAGGTATTTAACATTCCTTGTGCAAGAACCCTCCATTGATATCTCTTTACAGGTAGAGAATTTTCCTAAGTGGGCACTGTAAATGCAAATTTTTCTTTGCCCTGTTCTTGGAGTAGTATTGCAAAGAAACAGTCTTCTATTAAGATCTTGATCTTTTATTTTTTCCTCCCTCCTTGGTGCTCCTCTCACTCAATCATCTCCTTCTCTTATTATTTGTTCCCACATCTTCTTTGTTGCAACCCCTTATAATCCCAATTAGCTAAGAAGAACTTCTATATTTTCTCTTCCTAGGGGAATCCTTGTATAGCTCTCTTAAGTTCCTTCTGATATCAAGCTGTTCAGAAGTTGTCATTTGAAGCTTGAATGTTCTTTGCTCTTTGTCTAAAGTCCCCTAATGAGTGGGTACATCCCATGCTTATCTTCCTGGGCTTGTGATACCTCGCTCAGGAGGATATTTTCCAAATCAATCCATTTGGCTGAAAATTTTAGGATACCATTTTTTTTTTACTTCTGTATAGTACTCCAATGTGTAGATGCACCACAGTTTGTTAATCCATTCTTCAGTTGAGGGGCATCTAGGTTGTTTCCAGGTTTTTGCTATAATGCTGCTATGAACATAGTGGAGCTGATGCTTTTGAGGTATGAATGTTTGATCTTTGGTTATGTGCCCAATGGTGGTATTGCTGGATCCTTGGGGGATATTGATTTTCAGTTTTCTGAGAAACCAGCATAGGCTGTCATCTGTGTTTTTGATCTTAGTTATTCTGACAGGTGTGTAAGCTGGTATTTCAAAGGTGTTATGATTTGCAGTTCTCTGATAGCTAAAGATGTTGAGCAATTTTTAAATGCCTTTCTGCCATTTGTATTTTTTCTGTTAAGAATTTATTGTCATTTTAGCTTTGAACCCCATTTTTAAATGGGTTATTTAGATTTTTAGGCTCTAGTTTCTCAAGTTCTTTAAATATTGAAGAGATTAGTCCTATGTCAGTTGTGGGGTTGGTGATGCTCTTTTCCTATTATTTAGGCTGCCATTTTGACTTATTGACTTTGCTTTACAGAGTCTTCTCAGTTTCAAGGGGTCCCACTTATTGATAGTTCTTAGTGTCTGTGCTACTGGTATTGTTATACTTAGGAAGTGGTCACCTGTGCCAGTGAGTTGGATGGTATTTCCCACTTCCTTTTATATCAAGTTCAGTGTAACTAGGTTTGTGTTGAGGTCTTTGATCCAGTTAGATTTGAAATTTGTGCAGGGTGATAGATGTAGTTCTATTTGCATTCTTTAAAATACTATCTAGTTATGGAAGCACCTTTACTGGAAGATACTCTGTTTTTTTCCATTGAATGTTTTTGAGCTTTTTGTCAAAAATCAGTGTTCATAGGTCTGTAGGATAATGTCAGGGTCTTCAGTTGGATTCCACTGATCCACAATTCTATTTTTATGCCAGTATCAGGCTGTTTCATATTACTATAGCTCTATAGTATAGCTTGAAGGCAGGGATAGTGATTCCTCTTGTAGTTATTTTATTGAACAGGGTTATTTTGGCGATCCTGAGTTTTCTGTTATTCCTATGAAATTGAGTATTATTATTTCAAGGTTTGTAAAAAGCTGTGTTGAGATTTTGATGAGGATTGCATTGAATTGGTTACTTTTAGCAAGATTGACATTTTTTACTATATTGATCCTTCCTATCCAGGAACATGGGAGATATTTCCATTTTCTGATACCCTCTTCAATTTCTTTCTTCACTAACTTAAAGTTTTTGCCAAACAGGTTGATTACTTCTTTGGTTATAGTTACATCAAGATATTTAAATGCCATTTGAAGCTATTATAAAGGCTGATGTTTCCCTTATTTCTTTTTCAACCCTTTTATCCTTAGTGTATAGGAGAAATATTGATTTTTTTTAGTTAATCTTGCACCCTGCTACATTATTGAAAGTGTTTTTCAGTTGTAGGAGTTCCCTGGTAGAATTTTGAGGGTCACTTATTTATACAATCATATCAATTGCAAACAGAGATAGTTTGACTTCTTCCTTTCTAATTTGGATTCCATTAATCTCCTTTTGTTCTCTTATTGCTTTAGATAATACTTTAAGAACAATATTGAGTAGATAAGGAGAGAGAGGACAGCTTTGTCTTATTCCTGATTTTAGTGGAATTGAGTTTTTCTCTATTTATTTTGCTGTTGGCTGTCAGCTTGCTGTATACTGCTTTTATTATATTTAGATATTTTTTTTCCTGTATTCCTGATCTCTCCACGACTTTTATCATGAAGAAATGTAGGATTTTGTCAAAGGCTTTTTCAATATTTAATGAGATGATCATGTGGGTATTTTTTTTTTAGTTTGTACATATGGTGAATGGCATTCGCAGTTTTTCCTATGTTGAACCATCCCTGCATCTGTGTTATGAAGCCTACTTGATCATGGTGGATGATTCTTTTTTTTTTTTTTTGCCCAAGTCTTAATTTCATTCTCTATTTTCTTACATGTTTTTATTTACTGTATTATTTTTTTCTTTTTTTCTTCCTTCTTTATTTTGTATTTATCAAAAAACAGTAAAAAAAATTTAAAATGCGGAAGAGTTAACAATAACTATACAGAGGATAAGAATCATAAGCATGGCTTATCAAGAGAGGAAATACAAATAAGATTGCTACACATATATTTTCTTTGTGTTCAGCTTTCCCTCTGAACTCTTTTTCCATCCCTGTATATCCTTATTCAAGGTCTCTTCCCCCTCCCACCACATCAGGTCATTTTTCTTCTCCGAAACTCCCCATCCCCTCCCTGGGCGGGGAGCAGACAGTCCTATGGTCCCACTGACACAATAATGCTTGGATCAGTCTCCACTCCTGGCCAAATCCAGTTTTGTCCCCCTGACTCAAGAGTGAGTCAGGTGTTCCTATAGTTGGAGTGGGGTAGGAAGGGTCAGTCCAGGGTGTTTCTGATCCCAAGCTGTTCAGTGGTTGCGGTTTGCAGCTTGGGCATGCTTGGCTTCTTTTCTTGTTTGTTTGTTTAGAGACCACTACTGAGTGAGTACATCCCCTGCTTATCTTTCTGAGATTATGATAGCACGATCAGGAGGATATTCTCCAAATCCATCCATTTGCCTGCGAATTTTAGGATATCATTTTTTCTTACTGCTGAGTAGTATTCCATTTTGTAGATGTACCACACTTTGTTAATCCATTCTTCAGTTGAGGGACATCTAGGTTGTTTCCAGGTTCTTGCTATTACAAATGATGCTGCTATGAACATAGTTGAGCTAATACCTTTGGAGTGTGAATGTGCCTCTTTAGGGTATACACTCAGAAGTGGTATTGCTGGGTCCTTGGGGAGATTGATTCTCAATTTTCTGAGAAACCGCCATATTGCATTCCAAAGTGGCTGAACAAGCTTACACTCCCACCAACAATGGAGGAGTGTTCCCCTTGTTCCCCTCTCCAACATATGCTGTCATCTGTGCCTTTTATCTTAGCCAATCTAACAGGTGTTAGGTGGTATCTCAAAGTTGTTTTGATTTGCATTTCTCTGATGGCTAAAGATGAACAGCACATTTTCAGGTGCCTTTCAGCCATTTGTAGTTCCTCTGCTGAGAATTCCTTTTTTAGATCTGTACCCCATTTTTGATAGGGTTATTCAAGGTATTGGGCTCTAAATTCTTGAGCTCATTATATACCTTAGAGATCAGTCCTCTATCACTTGTAGGGTTGGTGAAGATCTTTTCCCATTCTGTAGGCTGTCGTTTGTCCTATTGACAGTGTCCTTGGCTTTGAGGAAGCTTCCTAGATTCAGGAGATCCCATTTATGGATTGTTGGTCTTAGTGTCTGTGCCACTGGTGTTATATTTAGGAAGTGGTTTCCTGTGCCAATTTGTAGAAGTGTATTTCCCACTTTCTTTTCTATCAAGTTCAAAGTGGTTGGGTTTAAGTCGAGGTCTTTGATCCACTTGGATTTGAGTTTTTTGCAGGGTGACAGGTTCGGATCTATTTGCATTTTTCTGCACACTTCCTTCCAGCTATACCAACACCATTTGTTAAATATACTATCTTTTTTCCATTGAATGTTTTGGGCCTCTTTGTAGAAGATCAGGTGTTCATAGGTTTTTGGGTTAATGTCTGGATCCTCAACTCTATTCAATTGGTCCACAAGTCTGTTTTTATGCCAGTACCAGGCTGTTTTTATTACTGTAGCTCTATAGTACAGCTTGAAGTCAGGGATGGTGATACCTCCTGAGGTTCTTTTGTTGAGTAAAATTGTTTTAGCAATCCTGGCTTTCCTGTTATTCCAAATGAAATTGAGTATTGTTCTTTCAAATTCCAAAAAATATTGTGTTGGGATTTTGATAGGCAGTGCATTGAATCTGTAGATTGCCTTTGGTAGAATGGCCATTTTTACTATGTTGATCCTACCAATCCAGGAACATGGGAGAGCTTTCCATTTTCTGATATCCTCTTCAATTTCTTTCTTCAATAATTTAAAATGTTTGTCAAATAGGTCTGTTACTTCTTTGGTTATAGTTACTCCAAGGTATTTAATACTATTTGCAGCTATTATGAAGGGTAATGTTTCCCTTATTTCTTTTTCAGCTCTTCTATCTCTAGTGTATAGATGGGCTACTGATTTCTTTGAGTTTATCTTGTATCCTGCTACATTGCTGAAGGTGTTTATCAGCTGTAGCAGTTCCTTGGAAGAATTTTGTGGGTCACTTATGTATACAATCTTATTATCTGCAAATAGGGATAGTTTCACTTCTTCTTTTCCAATTTGTATGCCCTTAATCTCTTTTTGTTCCCTTATTGCTTTAGCTAAAACTTGGAGAACTATATTAAACAGATAAGGGGAGAGAGGACATCCTTGTCTAGTGCCTGACTTTAGTGGGATTGATGTGGGTTTTTCTCCATTAAGTTTGATACTGGCTGTCGGCTTCTTGTAAATTGCCTTTATTATATTTAGGTATTCTCCCTGTATTCCTGATCTCTCCAGGGCTTTAATCATAAAGGAGTGTTGGATTTTGTCAACTACTATGTTCATAGCAGCATTATTTGTAATAGCAAGAACCTGGAAACAACCTAGATGTCCCTCAACTGAAGAATGGATTAATAAACTGTGGTACATCTACACAATGGAATACTACTCAGCAGCAAGAAAAAATGATATCCTAACATTCACAGGCAAATGGATGGATATGGGGAATATCCTCCTGAGTGAAGTATCACAAACTCAGAGAGATAAGCAGGGGATGTACTCACTCACTAGTGGTCTCTAAACAAACAAACAAGAAAATAAAGCCAAAAATGCTCAAGCAGCAAACCACAACCACTGAATAGCTTGGGATCAGAAACACCCTGGACTGACCCTTTAAGCCCCAGTCCATCTATAGGAACAG
>PVIH01015865.1:10656-23124 GCA_004025045.1 Sigmodon hispidus
CCAAGCATTGTTGGGCCAGTGTGACCATAGGACTGTCGGCTCCCTGCCAAGGGAGGGGATGGGGAGTTGCAGAGAAGAAAAATGATCAGATGTGGTGGGAGGGGGAAGAGACCTTCAATAAGGATATACAGGGATGGAAAAAAAAATTCAGAGGGAAAGCTGAACACAAAGAAAATATATGTGTAGTAATCTTATTTGCCATTTCCACCCTTGATAAGCCATGCTTATGATTATTATCCTCTGTATAGTTATTGTTAACTCTTCGCCATTTTTTAAATTATTTTTACTGTTTTTTTGATAAATACAAAATAAAGAAGAAGAAGAAAAAAAAAAGAAAAAGTTATGACATAGTTAGTCCTACGTAGCAGTCTACCAGCCTCTGTAGGAAGTGAGAGAGAATGACATAAATGACCTAAAATCTGGCAGTTAACATTTTGATACAATCTCTTAGAACAAAAGTTAAAAGGAATTATTGAAAAAATATTTATACAATTTTGTTGCCTTTTGATTTTTTTGTTTATTTTCTTAAGACAAGTTTCTATGATATAGCTCACAATAGCCTTAAGTTTTCAAATCTGCTTTAGCCATCATGTGCCTGTCATTATAGGAGCAACCATGCTTGCTATTGTTGTTAACTTTTGTCCTGGTAAAAGTGATCAAAATAAATATATGTGCTTTTTCTGCTTCTAAGGATAAGATCATGTGGTTTTGTTCCTTTATTTTGTTTATATGATTGATAACATTTACAGTTTTTCATATGTTAAACCAGCCCTGCATTTGTGGGATGAAGCCTACTTGGTCATGGTGGATGATATCTTTTATGCATTGTTGTATACGGTTTGCCAAAATTTTGTTGATAATTTTTGCATCAATATTCATGAGGGAAATTGGTCTGTAGTTCTCCTTCTTTGTTGTGTCTTTGAGTGGCTTGGGTATTAGGGTAATTGTGGCCTCATAAAAGGAATTTGGCAATATTCCTTCAGTTTCTACTGTGTTAAATAGTTTGAGGAGTAACGGTAGAAATTCTTCTTTGAATAACTGGTAGAATTCGGCACTGAAACCATCTGGACCAGGGCTTTTATTTTGGGGGAGGTTTTAAATGACAGCTTCAATTTCCTTAAGGGTTATAGGCCTGTTTAGGTAATTAATCTGATCTTCATTTAATTTTGGTAGATGGTACCTGTTCAGAAAGCAGTCCATTTCTTCTAGGTTTTCCATTTTTGTGGAATACAGATTTTCAAAATATGATCTGATAAGTCTATATATTTCCTGGGGGTCTGTTGTTATGTCCCCCTTTTCATTTCTGATTTTGTTGATTTGAACACTCTCTCTTTTTTTTAATTGGTTTGGCTAAGGGCTTATCTATCTTGTTAACTTTCTCAAAGAACCAACTCTTAGATTCATTGATTCTTTGTATTGTTCTTTTTGTTTCAATTGTATTCATTTCAGCTCTAAGTTTGAATATTTCCTGCTGTCTACTCCTTCTAGGTAAGTTTGCTTCTAATTGTTCTAAGGCTTTCAGCTGTGCTGTTAGGTCTCTAGTGTGGGATTTCTCAAGGTTTTTGATATAGGCATCTAGTGCTATGAATTTTCCTCTTAAGACTGCTTTCATTGTGTCCCACAAGTTTGGATACATTGTACATTCATTTTCATTGAATTCTAGGAAGACTTTGATTTCTTTCTTAATTTCTTCCTTGACCCAGAGATGGTTTATTTGAGTGATGTTTAGTTTCCATGATTTGGTAGGCTTTCTTTGGGTTTTGATGTTGTTGAATGCTAACTTTAGGCCCTGGTGGTCCGATATGTTACAAGAGATTATTTCCATTTTTTTGTATCTGTTGATTTTTGCTTTATGACCAATTATGTGGTCAATTTTGGAGAAAGTTCCATGAGGAGCTGAGAAATATGTATATTCCTTTGCCTTTGGGTGGAAGCTTCTGTAGATATCTATTAAATCCATTTGCATCATAACCTCTTTCAGATTCCTTATTTCTCTGTTGAGACTCTGTCTGGTTGATCTATCCAGGGTTGAAAGTGGGGTATTGAAGTCTCCCACTATTAGGGTGTAAGAATTGATGTGGGATTCGAGCTTTAGCAGTGTTTCTTTTACATAAGTAGGTGCCCTTATATTAGGGACATAAATATTTAAGATTGAAATCTTCTCTTGACCAATTTTTCCTGTGATGAATAAGTAGTGACCCTCTTGGTCCCTTTTAATTGCTATTAGCTTAAAGTCTACTTTGTTAGATATTAGGATTGCAACCCCTGCTTGTTTCTTAGGACCATTTGACTGGAAAATCTTTTCCCAACCCTTTATTCTAAGCCTCTGTCTGTTTTTGTGGTTGAGGTGTGTTTCTTGTAGGCAACAGAAGGATGGCTTCACATCTTATTAGTGTGTGACGTTTTATAGGAGAGTTGAGACCATTGATATTAAGGGAAATTAGTGACCATTGATTCATATTTCCTGCCATTTTTGGTGGTAACTTGTTTGTATTTCCTTTCTCTAGGGTATTCTTCTGTGGAATTATTGATTGTTTGTGATTTTGTGGGTGTATCTGTGGTCCTTAGGTTGGAGTTTTCCCTCTAATACTCTCTGTAGTGCTGCATTGGTAGATAGATATTTTTTCAGTCTGACTTTGTCCTGAAATACCTTGTTTACTCCGTCTATGGTGATTGATAATTTTGCAGGGTATAGTATTCTAGTTTGGCAGCCATGCTTTTTTAGTGTCTGTATAACTTCTGACCAAGCCCTTCTAGCTTTCATCATTTCCATTGAATAGTCAGGCATTATTCTGATGGGTCTGACTTTATATGTGAGTTGGCCCTTTTCTTTTGCAGCTCTTAAAATTTTTTCTTTGTTCTGTATGTTTTGTGGATTGATTATAATGTGGCGCTCTGACTTTTTTTTGGGGTCATATCTATTTGGTGTTCTGTAAGCTTCTTGTATCTTTATAGGCATTTCCTTCTTCAGGTTAGGGAAGTTTTCTTCTATGATTTTATTGAAAACATTATCTGTGCCTTTGAGCTGGTATTCTTCTCTTTCTTCTATTCCTATTATTCTCAAATTAGGTCTTTTCATGGTGTCCTAGATTTCCTGAACATTTTGAGTTATGGATTTTTTAGTTTTAGTATTTTCTTTGACTGATATATCTCTCTGAGCTACTGAGTCTTCCACTTCACAAATTCTATCTTCCATCTCTTGAACTCTGTTTGTTATGCTTGTATCTGTGGTTCCAGCTTTTTTCTTCAGATTTGCTATTTCCATCTTTGCCTCATTTTGTGCCTTTTTTATTGCTTCTATTTCAGTTTTTATTTCAGCTTTTAATTCCTGGCATGTTTCTTTCATAAATTTGTTCATCTCTTCCAATTTTTTGTTTGTATTTTCTTCTATTTCTTTAAGGCTATTTTTCATATCTTCTTTGAGAGCTTTGATGATCATCAAAAGGGAATTTTTGGTGTTGCTTCCTTCTGTTTCCTCTTCATTGCTCAGTTCATGTCTTGTATTTGTAAGATTGCCACTCTCTTCTGGAGTTACCATGTTGTTTTTTGTATTATTATGTAACTTTTTGCACTGACGTTTGCCCATGGCTTCAGTGGTTCACGATTAGATGGCTCCTGGTCAGTTGTGGCACTTGGGCTTGTGTGCCTCCTTTCACCTCTCTGGGCAGGGTCTGAATCTACCCTTCAGAGACCCCAGAAGTTATCTATTTGCTCAGTTTGAGGTCGAGGTGGGTAGCTGTGCAAATTCCCTCAGTAGCAGCTGTGGGAATGGTGACAGGCAAACTTTATCTGCACCTATTACAGAGTTGGCTGGGGCTTACACTGCAGACAGCACCTGGCCCCAGAACCGGAACTGGAACAGATGGGAGCTCAACTTTCCCTCCCTGGCTGGGATATAGGCACTTTGGCCTGGTGTCTCCTCCTCACCTCTGGGCGGGGTCTGAGTCTGTCCTTCAGGGACCCCTGTAGTTATCTGTTCCCTCACTTGGAGTCGAGGTGGGTAGCCATGCAAATTTCCTCAGCAGGAGCTGTATATATGGTGACAGGCAGAGTTTATCTGCCCCTGTTACAGATGTGCTGGGACTCTGCAGACAGCCCCTGTTCCCGGAAGGCTTCTGTGTCTTACAACCTATTTATATCCTTACCCATTAGAAATCTACTTCTTAGATCAGTGTGATCCATTTGATAACTTTGTAAATTCATTATTGGTAATCATTAATGATTAGAAATTGCTTCTGTTACACACTGACAAAATTCTCTGAAGAGATGACTTTAATCGCTGATAGCAATTCTGAATGATAAGTTGCAGCATTGCCAACTGAAATACCTTAGGTTTTTAAAAAAAGTTTAGAAAGCTTATAAATATGTTTCTAACCACACATAATAGTTCATTATTTATTTACTATTGAAAATTTTTCCTTTTTTAAATTATGAATAAAGAAGTCACATTTTCTATTGCTGTACATCCTTAATCAAGGTCCCTTCTGCCTTCCACCACATCAGGTCATTCTTTCTTCTTCATATCTCCCCATCCTCACCATGGGAAGGTGATCCCAAGGTCCCACTGTCCCAATATTGCTTAGCTCATCCTCCACTCCTGGCAAATCCAGTTTTCTTCCCCCAGCATCAAGACTGAGTCAGGTGTTCCTCTAGGGGGAGTGGGATACAAGGTGTCAGTCCAAGGTGTTTCCTATCCCATGCTGTTCAGTGGTTGTGGTTTACAGCTTGCACATGCTTTGCTTTTTGTTTAAAGTCCACTAATGAGTGAGTACATCCCCTGCTTATCTTTCTGGGTTTGTGATACCTTCCTCAGGAGGATAGTCTCCAAATCCATCCATTTGCCTGCAAATTTTAGGATACCATTTTTTCTTACTGCTGAGCAATACTCCGTTGTATAGATGTACCACAGTTTGTTAATCTATTCTTCAGTTGAGGGGCATCTAGGTTGTTTCCAGGTTCCTGCTATTACAAATAATGCTGCTATGAACATAGTTGAGCTAATGCCATTGGAGTCCAACTGTGCATCTTTAGGGTATTGTGAGATCCTTGGGGAGATTGATTCTCAATTTTCTGAGAAACCACTATACTGTATTCCAGAGTGGTTGAACAAACTTACACTCCCACCAACAATGGAAGAGTATTCCCCTTGCTCCACACCCTCTCTAGCATAGGCTGTCCTCTGTGTCTTTTATCTTAGCCAATCTGACAGGTGTAAGGTGGTATCTCAAAGTTGTTCTGATTTGCATTTCTCTGATGGCTAAAGATGATGAGCTCTTTTTCAGGTGCCTTTCATCCATTCGTAATTCTTCTGCTGAGAATTCCCTTTTTAGTTCTGAACCCCATTTTTTGATTGGGTTATTCAAGGTTTTGGGCTCTAGATTCTTGAGTTCTTTTTGAAATTTTTGATTTATATTTTCATCTATATTTTTAAAACTTAATTGTGAATTGTATAGGTCAGACTTTCAGAAAATTGATAGAATAATGTTCTTAATGTGAGAAGTTCTGAAGAGAACCCCCCACCCCCTGATCCTCCTTTTATCCTGCTGCTTTTCTGTAATGTCATTCAAAGCAGGCAAGTGTCCTCTGTAATCAAGAGCACTAGAATCCAGACTACTTTTGAAAACATGTGGTTGACTCATTTAGTCACTCTGAACCCATGGAGTATGCATTTGCATCTAAAATATGAATGCAATAAGGAACAACAGCAATGTGCTGGTTCATGTATGATTTTTTTTTATTCAACAAAGACATAACTGTTGGGTAGGATATATAAGCAATAAAAGCTTTCTATAAATATTTGTTCTGAGCAGAGTTCACAGTCATGGGTTCTAGTGTGAATATCCAAATTAATGACATCCTGATTATTAGTAGCAAGAAATTAGAGGAAGATATTTTTAATCAGCATTTTCTCAAGAATACTGAATACTAGATATAGAAAAACCACCAGGTTGCTAGCTTTTACAAACAACTCAAAAGAAGGCTTTTAAAACTTTTTAAAAAGCAGTATTTTAAAGGTTAATATTTTAATCTTTCATGAAACAAAATCAAATGCTTTGATTATATATGTTCTAGAATAATGTTGCTCCTTATGGTAGCTACTAGCCATATGTAGTTCTAGAGCATTTCGAATCTGCTTGCTACAAATGTGAAATGCTTAGAAATGAAGCTGGAGTCAGATTTTGACTTCTATCTTGAAGCTACTGGTTTCAAAAATGCAAAATACATCATGAACAATTTTGAAAAATTATTGAAATGCTCATCTTTTAAGCATTAAAGTATATTATTGTTAGGTACATTTTTTTCATACATTTGGCAAGTTATCATTATATCTGTAACTTATTTTCATGGTTAATACTGTATTTCACTTTTTTTTATTGAAAATAAATTATTTTCTTATGCAATATATCCTGATTACAGTTTCCCCTCCCTCGGCTCCTTCCAATACCTCCATTCTCCTCTATCTCTCATTAGAAAAGAAGAAGTTTCTAAGATAAAGCACAAACCATCACATCGAGCCTGGACAAGACAACCCAAAAGAAGGCACAAGGTTCAGTCCCACATACTCTCAGGAGGCCCATAAAATTAACTAAACTAAAGCTATAATACATACACAGAGGACCTGGCACAGACTTGTATAGATATAATGCTTGTTGTTTCTTGTCTTTGTGAATTCCTATGAGCCTTGCTTAGTTCATTCAAACAGCCTTGTTCTCCCTCTCTTGGTTCTCATTCCAATCTTGCTGCCTCTTCTTGCAATCTCCTCTTAAGATTCTCTGAGCTCTGAGGGCAAGGGTTTGATAAAGACATCCAATTTAGAGCTCTTTGTTCCAAGGACTCTCTGATTGTGGGTCTTTCCTCTGTTCCCAGCAGGAAAAAAATTCAAAATTTAGAGTTGGTGAGAGATCATAAATATTAGAAAGAAAGGTTCAGAATCTTGAGATACCTGAGGAAGGGAAACTTTGTTCTAAGGGGAGAAACTGTAGAAATCAGGAAAGGAGACAGGATAATTCCCTGGAGGGAAGGCCCTAAAGAATGGGAAGTTTCTGCTTCACAGAACAGAAGGAACAGAAGGAAATGCTAACAAAAGCAGTGCTCTTTGAAGACCACTGGAAAGCTTTGAATTAGAAGAGGTAATAGACGTTTGTGAGTTCTTAAAAGATTATATTCTAAGTGGAGAGAAGCTTTGCAGCATTGAATACGATGATTCTGTCTAGTTGCCCAGCATCAGTTCAGTCTTGACAATTACTGACAGAGTTTCTTGAGTGCTATTCCTAAGACATAAATTGTACTTTTATCCCTCAGGTCCTGCACTGTGATGAGGACTTAGATTCATTGATTTGTTCATTATTTTTGTCAATATTATCATTACTGGCATTACGTTTTAACCAGTAAAAATTATGATAATGTCACATGGAAAAGAGAAGTTAGTTAAAATTTTAAAACTTGCTGCGGTAATCAGAGAAAGCTTAGAGTACTGTTCATTTGTATTTCATATCCAATATTTTATTTGAATGCTTTTTATATCATATCGATAGACACATTAATTACAATTTTGTAGAAAATATGCAGTTGTAGCTGGGAGTCTCTCCATTTTTGCATAAATTTGAGAAATTATTCAAATGTCTTCATTCTAATTATTCTAAGGATTGGTTATATATAATTTGTAATGTAACCTTGTAATGTTTATATTGTACCAAAGTTGGACAATGGTCAAGTCAATATGGATCTCTCTGAAATTTTCTTTTCTAATGTTATGATACTAATCTTTAAAGTTTTTTTTAATTCAATACTGTCATATTTTTAATGCAACAGATATTAAAACTCACTTCATGCTAAAATGCTGTGAACAATAGACATTATTGCTAGATTGGTGGATTATGTATGGGCAGAAGGTATATTTTATTGTTGTTTTGTATTTGCCCATATCACTTTCATGCATAAAATCTGAAGTAGGAAATTACAATGAGCACTTTTTGGTCCTACCTCAAAGACCAGCCATTTTCTCTGCTTGTATACTTTAGAATTTTTCCAATGATAGGACCGCTTAGTCACAATACTTTGGAATTGTGGAGAGTCAGTAGCTCTGAAAGTGTCCCCATCTCCCATCCTTTCCTTCAAATATATGTGAACATCCTATTTATTTTCTTGTAGCTAGAGGGTTTTATTTTTTCTGCAAACTTCTCTTCTTTCTTTCTCTCTTCCTCTCCCTTTCTGTATTCTTTCCTGCTTTTGGTACTCTGTGTAAGTGAGATGTCCAATACCAAGGTCAGAAATTGCTCATTGTAGCGAGTGTGATTGTTTGCAAATTCATGATTTGTTTTCCAAAACAGGAGTGTAAATGTTCACACACTGTCATTCACAGTGACTAAAGTTCTTCCATGATTTGTGCTGTAGTCAATGCATGATATTAGCCTATTGTAGCCTATTGGCGTCTTTATTTATTTTCTCTTTATTAGACATAGATCTTTTTTCTCATACAATATAATCTGAATGTAGTTCCTCCTTCCACTCCTCGCAGTTACTTCCCACCCTTCCCATTCAGATATATCACCATTGTGTCCCTCATTAGAAACAAAAAAACAAACAAAAAAATGCTAACACTATATGCTATGGTGGGATTCATGGTTCATACTGTGTTGATGTCTGTGGTCTGTATTACCATCAGACACCAGATGGAAGTTTATAATCTGTGCTGCCACTGGCTGGAAAGGGCAAGGAAGATTCTTTTGCAGTGGCACTACTGACTTTAGACACATAGTTGGAAATGAAAGACGTAGAAGGTTTCTGGGACAATCTGTCTTCACCACCTCATCCCTACCTCCAAAAAAAGAAAAAAAAAGAAAAAAGAAAAGAAACAGTCCAGACAGGAAGCCATTGAAGAGAAATCTCAAATTGTGATAGGGATATTGAAGTTCAGCTCTTCATAGCTGATAGCATCTCAAGGGGATGGGGGGTAGGGACTGGCTCAGTTTTCTTTAAGGGGCTGCTGCTTGGAGTGTGACCATGCTCTACAAACAACACAAACTGGACTTGTTTTTTTTTTCCTTTTTTTTACCTTTGTGGGAGGTGACAAGGTGGAAACAGACTGGGAAGTGAAGGAAGTGAATGTGATCAGAGTACGTTGTGTGAAAATCCCAAATGATCAATGAACTATTATATTGAAAATTAAAAATTATGTATATATATGTAAAACAGGTTCTAAGAGATGATAAAAAATAAAGTATACAAGAAGCATACAGAACACCAAATAGATATGACCACCCAAAAAAGTCAGCGCACTACATTATAATCAAGCGACAAAACATACAGAACAAAGAAAAAATTTTAAGAACTGCAAAAGAAAAGGGTCAAATCACATATAAAGGCAGACCCATCAGAATAATGCCTGACTATTCAATGGAAATGATGAAAGCTAGAAGGGCTTGGTCAGAAGTTATACCGATGCTAAAACAGCATGGCTGCCAAACTAGAATACTATACCCTGCAAAATTATCAATCACCATAGATGGGGTAAACAAGGTATTTCAGGACAAAGTCAGACTGAAAGAATATCTATCTACCAATGCAGCACTACAGAAATTATTAGAGGGAAAACTCCAACCTAAGAACCACAGATACACCCACAAAATCACAAACAATCAATAATTCCACAGAAGAATACCCTAGATAAAGGAAATACAAACAAGTTACCACCAAAAATGGCAGGAAATATGAATCAATGGTCACTAGTTTCCCTTAATATCAATGGTCTCAACTCTCCTATAAAAGTCACACACTAACAAGATGGATACAATAACAGAAGCCATCCTTCTGTTGCCTACAAGAAAAACACTTCAACTGCAAAGACAGACACAGGCTTAGAATAAAGGGTTAGGAAAAGATTTTCCAGTCAAACGGTCCTAAGAAACAAGCAGGGGTTGCAATCCTAATATCTAACAAAGTAGACTTTAAGCTAAAAGCAATTAAAAGGGACCAAGATGGTCACTACTTATTCATCACAGGAAAAATTGGTCAAGAGGAGATTTCAATCTTAAATATTTATGCCCCTAATACAAGGGCACCTAATTATGTAAAAGAAACACTGCTAAAGCTCGAATCCCACACCAATTCTTACACCCTAATAGTGGGAGACTTCAATACCCCACTTTCAACCATGGATAGATCAACCAGACAGAGTCTCAACAGAGAAATAAGGAATCTGAAAGAGGTTATAATGCAAATTGATTTAATAGATATCTACAGAAGCTTCCACTCAAAGGCAAAGTAATATACATATTTCTCAGCTCCTCATGGAACTTTCTCCAAAATTGACCACATAATTGGTCATAAAGCAAATATCAACAGATACAAAAAAAATGGAAATAATCCCTTGTAACATATGGGACCACCAGGGCCTAAAGTTAGAGTTCAACAACATCAAAACCCAAAGAAAGCCTACCAAATCATGGAAACTCAATATCACTCAGCTGAACCATCTCTGGATCAAGGAAGAAATTAAGAAAGAAATCAAAGTCTTCCTAGAATTCAATGAAAATGAATCTACAATGTATCCAAGCTTGTGGGACACAATGAAAGCAGTCTTAAGAGGAAAATTCATAGTGGTAGATGCCTATATGAAAAACCTTGAGAATTCCCACACTAGAGACCTAACAGCACAGCTGAAAGCCTTAGAACAATTAGACGCAAACTCACCTAGAAGAAGTAGACAGCAGGAAATAATCAAACTTGGTGCTGAAATGAATACAATTGAAACAAAAAGAACAATACAAAGAATCAATGAATCTAAGAGTTGGTTCTTTGAGAAAGTTAACAAGATAGATAAGCCCTTAGCCAAACCAATTAAAAAACAGAGAGAAAGAGTGTTCAAATCAACAAAATCAGAAATGAAAAGGGGGACATAACAACAGACCCCCAGGAAATACAGAGAATTATCAGATCATATTTGAAAATCTGTATTCCACAAAAATGGAAAACCTAGAAGAAATGGACAGCTTTCTGAACAGGTACCATCTACCAAAATTAAACGAAGATCAGATTAATTACCTAAACAGGCCTATAACCCTTAAGGAAATTGAAGCTGTCATTAAAAACCTCCCCCAAAATAAAAGCCCTGGTCCAGATGGTTTCAGTGCTGAATTCTACCAGACATTCAAAGAAGAATTACTACTGTTACTCCTCAAACTATTTCACACAGTAGAAATTGAAGGAATATTGCCAAATTCCTTTTATGAGGCCACAATTACCCTAATACCCAAGCCACTCAAAGACACAACAAAGAAGGGGAATTACAGACCAATTTCCCTCATGAATATTGATGAAAAATTATCAACAAAATTTTGGCAAACCGAATATAACAATGTATAGAAGATATCATCCACCATGACCAAGTAGGCTTCATCCCAGAAATGCAGGACTGGTTTAACATATGAAAAACTGTAAATGTTATCAATCATATAAACAAACTAAAGGAACAAAACCACAGGATCATATCCTTAGAAGCAGAAAAAGCCTTTGACAAAATCCAACACTCCTTTATGATTAAAGCCCTGGAGAGATCAGGAATACAGGGAGAATACCTAAATATAATAAAGGCGATTTACAAAAAGCCGACAGCCAGTATCAAACTTAATGGAGAAAAATTCAAAGCAATTCCACTAAAGTCAGGCACTAGACAAGAATGTCCTCTCTCCCCTTATCTGTTCAATATAGTTCTCCAAGTTTTAGCTAAAGCAATAAGGGAACGAAAAGAGATTAAGTGTATACAAATTGGAAAAGAAGAAGTGAAGCTATCTCTATTTGCAGATGATATGATTGTATACATAAGTGACCCACAAAATTCTTCCAAGGAACTGCTACAGCTGATAAACACCTTCAGCAATGTAGCAGGATACAAAGAAATAGGATAGAAAGAAAGGATAACTCAAAGAAATCAGTAGCCCTTCCATACACTAAAGATAGAAGAGCTGAAAAAGAAATAAGGGAAACATTACCCTTCATAATAGCTGCAAATAGTATTAAATACCTTGGAGTAACTTTCACCAAAGAAGTAACAGCCCTATTTGACAAACATTTTAAATCATTGAAGAAAGAAATTGAAGAGGATATCAGAAAATGGAAAGCTCTCCCATGTTCCTGGATTGGTAGGATCAACATAGTAAAAATGGCCATTCTACCAAAGGCAATCTACAGATTCAATGCACTGCCCATCAAAATCCCAACACAAAATTTTTTGGACCTTGAAAGAACAATACTCAATTTCATTTGGAACAACAGGAAAGCCAGGATTGCCAAAACAATTTTACTCAACAAAGAACCTCAGGAGGTATCACCATCCCTGACTTCAAGCTATACTATAGAGCTACAGTGATAAAACAGCCTGGTACTGGCATAAAAACAGACTTGTGTACCAATGGAATAGAGTTGAGGATCCAGGCATTAACCCAAAAACCTATAAACACCTGATCTTCT
>PVIH01015865.1:23224-48091 GCA_004025045.1 Sigmodon hispidus
AATGGTGTTGGCATAGCTGGATGGAAGTGTGTAGAAAAATGCAAATAGATCCGAGCCTGTCACCCTGCACAAAACTCAAATCCAAGTGGATCAAAGACCTCAACTTAAACCCAACCACTTTGAACTTGATAGAAAAGAAAGTGGGAAATACACTTCTACAAATTGGCACAGGCGACCACTTCCTAAATATAACACCAGTAGCACAGGCACTAAGACCAACAATCAATAAGTGGGATTTCCTAAAGCTAGGAAGCTTCTTCAAAGCCAAGGACACTGTCAATAGGACAAAATGACAGCCTACAGAATGTGAAAAGGTTTTCACCAACCCTACAAGTGATAGAGGACTGATCTCTAAGATATATAAAGAGCTCAAGAATCTAGAGCCCAAAACCTTGAATAACCCAATCAAAAATGGGGTACAGATCTAAAAAGGGAATTCTCAGCAGAGGAACTACGAATGGGTGAAAGGCACCTGAAAAAGTGCTCTTCATCTTTAGCCATCAGAGAAATGCAAATCAAAACAACCATTTATAATGAAAACAAACTTTAGTAAGCAATTTTTTTGGGAAATTGGACGTAGCTTTCTTTCTTTTATTATTTCGTGCTGACAAAGAACGATGACAGTCTCATGGTGTCTTGAGGCTGGATGACCTCAACTGGCAATTAGAAACTGAGAATGTTCAGGTGGCCTTAGCAAATGAAACCACATTTGCCTGGAACCAATCCACAGGTTTTGATCTTCTGAAGCCTATGCGTATATTACATACACTGTACACTGTTTAGAGGTTTTGTGAGTCTAAATCTGTTTTATTGAGAATCCTTAATCATTTTCCAACCCAAAAAGCTTTCAAAATGTCAGTATCTCTTTAATTGCTGACTCCACCCTTTTTGGTGGCTTTTCAATATGGTGGAGGTGCCCAATTCATCTCTCTCACTGCCAGCAAACAGAGCAGACTCAGGGAAAGCTGCTACCAGAAAAACTGTTTTTGACTCTGTTTCCTTTCTGTTCAGTATAAGTAGAAACCTTAAATCAGTCACACTTATGACAAGCCTTCCATGAAACCTATGGGTTTAAGCTGTGTGCCACAAATGCGCCATTTTTAAATTCCAGCCTGAACACTGCACTGTCTATGTACCATAAATCAATTCAGATATGCAAATCAGAAAGCCACTTTTGGCTCTCTTTCAGTGATCTAGAACACTTTTTAAGTTTTTTAATCTTTCTCAGGCTTTTTGTGGGTGTTTGGCCCACGTTGGGACGCCATCTGTTGTAAGATGTTTCCCAGGCGGAACCTGGCTCATGGCTCACCTGGATTCCTTACATGATTCTTCTTTGGGGGTCAGATGGAGACTGACTAACTCCACCCTCCTTCTACCTGTCTGTCCTCTGATTCTCCACCCACTTCTATGGGGCTGTGCATAGGCCAAACCAGTTACTTTATTTACATCATACAGAGAGCATTTCCACCACATTTTTCTTTTGTACCTCTTAAAAATTTTCTTTGTTCTATATGTTTTGTGGCTTGATTATTATGGGGCACACTGACTTTTTTGAGGGTTCATATCTATTTGGTGCTCTGTAAGCTTCTTGTATCTTTATAGGCATTTCCCTCTTCAAGTTAAGAAAGTTTTCTTCTATGATTTTATTGAATACATTATCTGTGCCTTTGAGCTGGTATTCTTCTCCTTCTTCTATTCCTATTATTCTCATGTAAGATCTTTTTATGGTGTCCCAGATTTCCTGAACATTTTGTATTGTAGTTTTTTTGGTTTTAATATTTTCTTTGACTGATATACCTATTTCAGCTACTGAGTTTTCCACATCAGAGATTCTATCTTCCATCTCTTAGATTCTGTTGCTTATATCTGTATTTCCAGTTTTTTTTCTTCAGGTTTTCTATTTTCATCTTTGCCCTATATTGTACCTTTTTTATTGCTTCTATTTCAGTTTTTAGTTCCTGGCATGTTTCTTTCATAGATTTGTTCATGTCTTCCAATTTTTTGTTTGTATTTTCTTCTGTTTCTTTAAGGCAATTTTTCATATCTTCTTTGAGGGCTTCAATGATCATCATAAAGTTATTTTTGGTGTTAATTCCTTCTGCTTCCTCTTCATTGCTCTGTTCAGGTCTTGTAGTTGTAGAACCACCACTTTCTTCTGGAGTTACCTTGTTGTTTTTTATATTATTACATGTATTTTTGCACTGTCATCTACCCATGGCTTTAGTGTTTCACGATTAGGTGGCTTTTAGTCAGTTGTGGCAAGAGGGCTTGTGTGTCTCCTGTGGCCTCTGAGCAAGGGGTCTGCTCAATCTCTGACTCTGCTCTAGGTGGGGGTCTGAATTTCAAGTCCTTATTCTTTCTCTGCTGATGCAGTTGAGGTTGGGGTTGCTGTGTGTTGCCCCCTCTTTTAGGTGCAGCTGAAGGAGCCCCTCACATCCAAACTCTATTCCTGTCTGCTAAGAAGTGTGTAGAGACAGGCAGCACAGACAGAACCTGGTCCCGGAACCGGAACCAGAACACAATTTTCCTGGCTGGGATTCATGTGCTAGGGGCTGCTGTTCTCACCGCACTTCTGGGCAGAGTCTGAGTCTGGATTTCAAAGACGTTAGTCCTTCTTTTTTGAAGTACTTGGAGGTGTGGTGGCTGTGCAAGTTTTCTTGTTTTAGTAGCAGCTGGAGGAACCATCACAGCCAAAGTCTATTCCTGTCTGCTAAGGAGTGTGTTGAGACATGCAGCACAAACCTAGCCTGGTCCTACTTATTTATATGTATACAGTGTTCTGCCTGTATGTCTCTTCCTCTGGAAGAGCAGTCTGTGCTCTTAACCTCTCAGTCATCTCTCCAGCCCCCTTAATTGTAGATCTTAGTGCTAACACTATTGGTGTTCTGTTTAGACAGTCTCCTCTTGGGCCAATGATTTCAAGTTTATTCTCCATTTATCCTCCTATCAGTTTTAGTGTACCTTGCTTTACATTGATGTTTTTCACCTATTTGGAGTTGAGTTTTGTGCAGGGTGGTAAGTACAAATGTACTTTCATTCTTCTGCATATAGACATCCACATTGACTAGCACCATTTGTTGAAGATGATGTATTTTTCCAGTGTGTATTTCTGGCTTCTTTATCAAAATTCATATGTTCATAAGGGTATATATTTATATCTGCATCTAAAATTGATACATGTGTCTCTTTTATGCCAGTACCATGTGTTCTTTATTACTACAGCTTTATCGTACATCTTGAAATTGGGCATGTTCTTAGGGAGTCCCCTAAGTTCTTTTTCTGTTCAGGATTGGAGAGAAAAACTATCTTTTTGTTGTTGTTTTTGTTTTTTTCTATATGAAGTTCAGAATTTTCCTTCAAAGATCTGTACAAAATTGTTTTGGAATTTTGATGGGTTACATTGATTCTGTAGATTTCTTTTGGTAAGATGTCCTTTTTTACTATATTAATCCTACCAGTCCATGAACGTGAGAGATATTTTCATCTTCTGATATTTTATTCAGTATCTTTGTTCAAAGATTTGAAAATTTTAATTATATAAGCCTTTCTTGAATAATTAGTTACCCCAAGATATTTTATATTATTTAAGGTTATTGTCAAAGAGTGTTGTTTCCCTGATGTCTGTTTGTCATTTGTATGTGAATGGATTACTGATGTGTGTGAATTAATTTTGCTTCCAGCTATTTTGCTGAAAGGCTTTGTCAGCTGTAGGAATTCTATGGTGGAATCTTTAGGGTCACTTATACATACTCTCATATCATTGGCAAGTACTTTGGCCTCTTCCTTTCTTTCCAATTTGTATTGCCTTGATTGTCATAGGTCTTATTGCACTAGCTAAGATTTCAAGTTTTGAATTTAAATATACTGTCTATGTATGAATAGTGTGGCCTGCCTTATCTTATTCCTGATTTTAGTGGAGTTACTAAGAGTTTCTGCAAAGTGCTTTTATTATGTGTATGTATGTCCCTTATATTCCTAATTACTGGAGAACTTTTTTTTATTATTATGAAATGATGTTACACTTTGTCAAAGTCCTTTAATTCTTCTAATGAGATGATCATGTGTTTTACTCTTACAATTTGTTTATATGGTTGAGCATACATATTGATTTTTGTATATTCGACTATAGCTGTGTCTCTGAGAGGAAGCCTGCTTGGTCATGTTTTGATGTATTTTGAATTAGACTTGCAAGCATTTTATTGAGTATCTGTGCCTACATTCAAATGGGACATTGGTCTGTAATTCTCTCTTTGTTGATTATTTATGTAGTTTACTCAGGATAATTGTGGTCTCAAAAAATAAATCAAGCAATGTATTTTCTGTTTCTATTTTACTGAAAAATTTGAGGAGTATTAGTGTTAACTCTTTTCTGAAAGTCTGATAAAATTCTGCACTCAAACCCTTTGCATCTGTTTTTGTTTGTTTTTTGTTGTTGTGTTGAAAGAATTTGATGACTAGCTCTATTTTACTAGAAGTTATAAGTCTTTTAAATTCGTTATATGATCTTGGTTTAACTTTTGTAAGTACTACCTATCAAGAAAATTTTTCATTTCTTTTGAATTTTCCAATTTTGTGGAGTATAGGTTTTTAAAAGTTTGACCTAATGATTATTTGAATTTCAGCCTTCAGCTGATTATTTCTTGCCATCTACTACTCTTGAGTTTGCTTACTTCTTTTTGTTCCAGAACATTCAGGTGTGCTGTTAATGTGCTAGGTCAAGATCTCTCCAAGTGTTTTTTTTTTTTTTAATGTGTGTATTTATTGCTATAAATGTGCCCCTTAGAACTACTTTTTCACATTTCTATTTCTATTTCTTCAGAATGGTCTTTGAGTATGGTAGGAGGTAGGAAAATTCATTTTTATTCCACATTAAAATTGTTTCAACCATTCTATTTTTAAATGTATTATTTAATACTCCCATTAAAACTGAAATATGTGAAAACAGTATATGTATGTATAGCTTGGTAGATTGAATAAGATTCCATTGGCAGGACTCTATTATTTTCTCTTAAGGAAAAAAAGTACATATTAACATTCTCATCATTAAACCAAGAGGATGATTTTAATTGTTGTGATAAGTACCTTTTAATATAGCACTGAAAAAGAGAAGGCATAAAAAACAGAAAAAAAATGTGCCCTGTTATGGTTAGCACAGTAAGATTTTTCTAAATTTGAATCACTGATAATATATGACACAAACCTGAATATGGAATTAGGTACCAGGTCTTCTTTAATATATCCCTGTTTAAAAATTTATTTATTTTTATTGTATGTATTCAGACACTTTGCCTGTATGAATGTCTGTGTACTACATGTATGCTGTGTCTATGAAAGCCAGAGAGTGCATTGGGATACCTTGGAACAAGAGTTATAGATGGTTGTGAGCCACCATCACAACCTGTGTGTACTGTAAACTAAACCCAAGTCCTCTGCAGGAACAAGTGCTGTTAGCTGCAAGCCATCTCTCCAGTCCCACACTCATTGTTTTAAATATGCTGAGATATGAACTGCTGACATGTGATACAAAAGAATCCATTCTGAAAATCTGATTCTATGTGTTTATACCAAAAAGGAAATTTGAGCTACTTTCTTGAATTGTATTTCTGGTATGAGCAGAGTATTTTCTCTTTTAAATCATATCAGCTTGTTTTAGTGAGAATAACATAGGCAAGAAAATTTTTCTCTCTTAATAAACAAGTTGAATGTTTTCACTTCAAATTAGCATGAATAGTTTCATTTGGCTACTGATAAATAATAGTTGAAGGATAACATAACATAAAGGAGAAACAAAAAAACCACACCTTAGCTTTACTTGTTCTCTTTTACAGTTGATGAAATGTTACAGTACTGAGAAGCTGAGATCCAAGTTTTTATCACTTGAGCTCCTATAACTTTGTATTCTCTTGTAGGAAAAGTGACAATAGCCTTAATAATTTGTCTTAGAGAGGAAACTTTCATTATTTTACAAGATATCATATACTACATGTAGGTAATAGTACTTGGTTGCTGGGAGATAATTTCTTAGGTTATCTTCAATAGCAAATTTTTCTTTATAAATGTGAACCAATAGTTTGGAACTCTTAAAAAGAGTTTACTCCTTTCTTCTTTATAAAATATTACTATACAATGACTATGAAGTCTTCAACTTCTTGGATTTATGAAGCTTCAGTAAAAAGTTTTATTAATTATTTGTACCTCTTATGCTTATCCTATGTGAAAAATTATTGATGGGTTGGGAGATGAAATCACACTATGAAGTGCGGGACAATATCTTCATGAAGAAATTAATAACAGAATGGAAAGGGGGAAGATTATTGCAAATATTTTACTTACTTAATTTTATTTATTTCTTTATCTTTGGGGACAGCATCTCATGTTGCCATCTAAGATGCCTTCAAACTTATAATTTGCCTCTCTTGGCTAATTTGTGTCAAATACCTAACAAGCATAAAGTAAAAATCATAATACACATTACATAAAAATTAAAGGAAGTCCTATAATCATAGTTTTTGTATGCATATCACGTGCACTAGAGGTCAATTTCAGGTACTGGTCTATAGGAGACATTCCCTTGCGTTTTTTTTTGTTGTTGTTGTTTTTTTCTTTTTAGTTTTTTTTTCTTTATTTTGTATTTATCAAAGAAACAGTAAAAAGAATTTAAAAAAATGCTGATGAGTTAACAATAACTATACAGAGGATAATAATCATAAGCATGGCTTATCAAGGGTGGAAATTCAAATAAGATTACTACACATATATTTTCTTTGTGTTCAGCTTTCCCTCTGAATTTTTTTTTCCATCCCTGTATATCCTTATTCAAGGTCTCTTCCCCCTCCCACCACATCTGATCATTTTTCTTCTCTGCAACTCCTCATCCACTCCCTTGGCAGGGAGCAGACAGTCCTATGGTCACACTGGCCCAACAATGCTTGGATCAGTCTTCACTCCCGGCCAAATCCAGTTTTGTCCCCCCTCCCTCAAGAGTAAGTCAGGTGTTCCTATAGATGGACTGGGGTTTGAAGGGTCAGTCCAGGGTGTTTCTGATCCCAAGCTATTCAGTGGTTGTGGTTTGTTGCTTGGGCATGTTTGGCTTTTTTTTCTTGTTTGTTTGTCTAGAGACCACTAGTGAGTGGGTACATCCCCTGCTTATCTCTCTGAGTTTGTGATACTTCGCTCAGGAGGATATTCTCCAAATCCATCCATTTGCCTGTGAATTTTAGGATATCATTTTTTCTTACTGCTGAGTAGTATTCCATTGTGTAGATTGAGACAGAATTTCTCACTGGGACCTGGAGCTCACTGGACTGGCTTGTGAGATACCAAGGGAGCCTATTTTCTCCCTCCCTCCACATTCTCAGACGCTGGGATAGCAAGCAAATGCTGCCAACATACCTAGCGATTTATGCTGGTGCTGAACATCAAACTCTGGTCTTCATGTTTGCATATCAAACACTTTCTTCAATTATTTCTTGAAACATTTTATTGAGTTATTTATTTAGCCCTTGATAATCTTACTTTAAAAAAATCTTTTATTTAAACTAATTAAAATTTTTTCAGGTTTGTTTGTGGTTATATGTTACATATTTAATAAAACCTGGAATATTGAGAGATCAACACACAGTCAAAAAGTAGGCAGACATAGATCAGGGAGTTCTTGGTCTTTGAGTATAAGGCTAAAAAATGGGACTTCAATGGCACACACAGGGAAAGCTGGGAGTGGTGACCTACGCCTTTAATCCCATAGATCCAGAATAGAGAAATTTTTGTGTTTCTGTGATTGAGTTTAAGGCTGACTACCAAATAGTGTAGCTCATACCTTTAATCCTAACCTGGATGGGACACAGCTGGGCAAGAAGTGTATTTAAAGCAGGTTTAAGAAAACTTTGGAAATTAAAAGTGACTATGAGTGAGGCTGAGGAAGCTAGAAGATGGCTGGGTGAGATTTGACTGTGGTGTTTCCTCTCTTTGATATTTCACCCTTTTCCCAATATCTGACTCTGAGTTTCTTTCATTACAATCAGAATTTGTGCTACATTTATTCAAGTAAATTTATAGATAATGAGTATATTTATTTAAAGAGATGTTTGATAAATAGTCACATGTAAGTATACCCATATAACAAACACAACCAAGACTCAGCACAGGTTCCATATGTTTTTCCTGTTTGGTTGCTAGTCTATTCTCTGCCTCCAAACAGTTGATGTTATTTTTGTTAGTATAGTATAAGTTAAATAAAAATGTATATGGCCCTTTAAATCTAATTTTTCACTCTGCTTATTTTGATATTCAGTTTGATTAGGAGTTTAAAGTTTATCTCATTTTATTGCTAGAGTATTTAATTATTTGGATATTGTGATGGTTTGAATAAGAATAGTTCCTTTAGGCTTATATGTTTGAATGCTTGGTCCCCAGTTAGTGAACCTACTTGAAAAGGATTAGGAGGATTAGGAGGTGTGGCCTTGTTGGAGGAGGAGTGACTGGATGTGGGAATGAAAATTCCAAAAGGTCATATTAGGTCCAGTATTTCTCTTTGTATCTGTTGCCTGCAGATCAGGATGCATAGTTCTCAGATACTGCTATAATGCCATGCTTGCCTGCCAGCAGCCTTGCTTCCCACCATGATGGTCATAGACTAACTCTCTGTATCTATAAGAAAGCCTCCAATTAAATATTTTCTTTTAGAAGTTGGCTTGATCATGTCTCATTATAGCAATAGAATAGTTAAGCAAATTCAAAATTTATATATTCATTAACCTGATGATGGATACTATACTAGATTTGGTAAATTTCAAGAATAAATATGCTAGGAAATTACTGTATATTTTAGTTGTTTGGGGTTAAGAATGGAGCTGCTGGATTGGCTATAAGCCAATCTAACTGGATTATCTTCTAGTACTGTACAATATGCTTATTTACATTTTATATTATCAAGTTTTAAGTTTTAAGAATTTTACTACCTTATATGCTATGGTTTTCAGCCCCATAGAGTATAAGACTCAGTTGGAAATCCTGTAGTTATGTGTGTTGTATTCTTAAAACTGACTATGGGATGCTGCCCTCTGGCCTCTTACCTCCTGGAATCCATGGGGTAAGGAGTTTCCTCTGCCATACACTCCCATAGTGAAGTACTATCTCACCACAAGCCAAATAAGAAAGCAATGCACTGAAATCTTTAAAATTGTGAGCCAAAATAAGATACTTTTGTTCTTTTGCTTTGGTATTTGTTAGAGTGGTAGAAGTTTAACTAGTACAGACATACTGACTGCAAGTGTGTAGTCTAAGGTTTCTGGTTTGTCAATCCTGGCCTAGCCCCAAGGTCTGAACCTGCCCACAGCTGCTTTGTCCCAAATAATCACACAAAGGCTTATATTAATTACAAATTGTTTGACTTATTGCTCAGGCTCATTACCAACTCGCACTTCTAACTTAACTCAACCCATTCCTATTAATCTATGTCTTGCCATGTGTCTAGTGGCTTACTGGTATTTTTATATCTTGCTTATTTGGGTGGAAGTTTACAGTGTTTCTGCCCTCTTTCCCCTTTACCTCTACATGGATTTCCCACCTGCCTCCAAACTACCTTGCCATAAGCCAAAATAGCCTCTTTATTAATCAAGGGTAATAAGCATATTCACAAAGTATAGAAAGACATCCCATATCACTTTGAAGCTGAGACAACATCATAAGTGCATTTGCTCATGAGTAAAGATTTTTACACTTGGTCATATCTTATTTATTTATTTATTTATTTAGAACTGGTGGTCTGTACATTTTTGTTATGGCTAAGAAATTTTACTTCTTGCAAATTTATAAATATTTTTTCTGATCTTGCTTTTAGAAATTTAATAAATTAAGTGTTTATGTGTGCATTTATTTATCAAATGATAAAATTTCAAGAAATCAAGTTGAAAATTTGAATTAAGAAACATCCCATCTAAATAACAGACTAGTGTTCTACTCAGCTGGGCAGAGTGATCACTTAAAGCCATTTAAAAATGACTTTTCTCACATATTTATAACAAAGGGTACTTCCTGATTATAGTAGTTCAAATAAACCAGGCTTCCCCTTGATATATCTGATCTTGACTCATGATCTGGTCTCTTTTTGAGTCTTGGGATTACAAATCTGTGTGCTACTTTGTGCAGCTAAATTTTATAATTAGGTAATTAAAATTATATAGCATACCTTTATTACTTAATGTTATGCAGTGCAATGGCATTGCATTCCAGAATCTCATACTGGTATTTGATTTTTTAAAAATTAGCATACATATATTAATGTTCATTATAATATTTTTCAAACAAAAATTTTACCTTCTTCCCTCTTCTTCCCCATCACCTCCACTCCTCCTTGTGCTCAGCTATGATTCCCATAAATTGCTTCAGCTTTCATGTGTAGTATCCTACTGCCCAGTTCCTCTTGGCACCTTTTTTTCTCTTCTCACTGCTTTTTAATAGCTTTGTGGTGTATTCCCAAATTCATCTCACACACACACATACACACACACACACACACACACACACACACACTCACAAAATATAAACACAAGCTAGGATCTGTGTATAAACCTAAAGCATCTTTGTTATTTTTCCTTTACTTACCTCATTTAACATAATACCTTTTAGTTATCTATTTTCAACAATGTTTACTTTTTCTCGAGGATGAATAAAATTCCATCATGTTTATATGGCACCTTTTAATTACCCATTCATTTCTTGATGGGCACAAGGCTATAGAACCTCTTACTTTTATTTAAGTATAACTTAGGATATATTGATTGACACTTCTAGTCCCTCCTTCCCCCTGGTCTCTTCATTACCTGGAACGGCCATTGAAGACTCAAATTCTATGAGATATACTTAAACATTTCATTACATTCACTAATTTATATGTTCATTAATTTAGGGTGTGTGTGTGTGCGTGTGTGTGCGTGTGTGTGTGTGTGTGTGTGTGTGTGTGTGTGTGTGTGTGTGTGGTGTGATCATGTGTAGCATGCACTGAGCTAGCCCCTGAAACTGCCTTTTGAATTTTATTTATGAGTGTGGTCATGTTTTACTTGACTTTCTGTGCCTAACTTATTTTGCTTAACATAATAAACTTTAGTTCCATCTATGTTATCACAAATTATAGAATTATTATTTTTCAATTTCTGAATAATAATGAATGTATATACTACCACATTTTCTTTATCCATTCATGTGTCATTCAGATCTGTAATCCTAGTACTACTCTGTAGGTGACAAATGATGACTTTGGTGGGTTTGAGGCCATCTAGGACTACAGAGTGAGTTCAAGGCAAGGTTGCTACATAATCATACCCTGTCTCAATAAATAAATTAAAAACTAGTAAGAGACTGTCTGAAATATATATATAGACAATATCCAAATGTATAGAATTTGACAACATACTTCTGTATAACAAATTAGCTAGAAGATTATTTTAAATTGCACTAGTGGTACTCCAATTTCCTGGCTATTGTGGATAATGCTACAGTAAATATTGCTGTGGACATGCCTCTGTGACTTACTGATTTCAGTTCTTGTGGATATTTTCCAATGTGGTTGTCAAATTACATGGAGGTTATACATTCTTATCAACAATGTGCAAGCTTCCGTCTTCTGTACACCCTCATCTGTCGTCCTTATTATGACTTGTCTTTGACAGTGACTCATAATGGAATACATGCAGTCATATCACATGGTGGCTTGGATTTGCAATTCTCTTATGATTTGTGATACTGATGATTTTTTCCTATAGAGCTGGCCATTTGTGCATCTTCTCTTGAGAAATTTAGGTGCTTATTCTATTTTTTATTATCAATAATGTCATATTTTTTTCATGTATTCCCTTGTTCAGACTCTCTTCCCCCTCTCACCCCTCCCAGTCATTCTCTTTTCTCTCCATCATTTTATCTGGTCCCCAGCAAGGGCAGGAAGTCCCAAGGTCCCGAGGTGGCTTAGTTCAGCATCCACTCCAGGCAGATCTGCTTTCCTCATCCCAACATGAAGACTGGCTCAGGTGTTCCCTTAGAGGGAATGGGCTCCAAAGTGCCAGTCCAAGGAGTTTCAGATACCAAGATGTTCAGTGGTTGTGGTTTGCAGCTTGGACATTCTTAGCTTTTTGTTTAAAGTTCACTAATGAGTGAGTACATCCCCTGCTTATCTTTCTGGGTTTGTGAAACCTCGCTCAGGATGATAGTCTCCAAATTCATCCTAAAAATATACTAAATTTACAAATTTTAGTATATTATTTTTTTCTTACTGCTGAGTAGTACTCCATTGTGTACATATGTTACAGTTTGTTAATCCATTCTTCAAATGAGGGGAATCAAGGTTGTTTCCAGGTTCTTGCTATTACAAATAATGCTGCTATGAACATAGTTGAGATGCCTTTGGAGTGCAAATGTGCATCTTTAGAGTATATGCCCAATAGTGGTATTGCTGCATCTTTGGGGAGATTGATTCCCAGTTTTCTGAGAAACTGCCATATTGCATTCCAGAGTGGCTGAACCAGCTTACACTCTCACCAACAATGGAGGAGTGTTCTCCTTGCTCCACAACCTCTCCAGCATAGGCTGTCATCTGTGTCTTTTATCTTAGCCAATCTAACAGGTGTCAGGTGGTATCTCAAAGTTGTTTTGATTTGCATTTCTCTTCTGATTAAAGATGTCAAGCACTTTTATATTTATGGTTGTGAGCGAAGCCTATTCCTGCAGTGGCATAACATCCGTTAAATTCACTTAGATCACAAATTTGTGTCAAGCTTTTTAACAGTTGATGAAATGTGCTTCAGAGAAATATCAGGAGTGGGTCATTGCCACATATGTTTGACCTGGTCTAGCCTTTTCCAAATGAATAGCCTCTACTCTGTTATAAAGAAAGTTTTATTTGTATTTTACTACTATTGGGTCAATTTTGATAATAACTGGTTACAAACAAAGCCTTACTATTTATTAGTGGGAAATGGTTTTGAGATCCTTCCTTCCAGCACTTACATTTAATTCTAAGAGCTCCTCATCCCTCCTTCCATGTGGGTTCTGTTTGGAAAATGCTATTGTACTAATTATAAATGGTCAGATACAGCTGGATCCTGAATAGGAAAATGAAGTTACTTTTGCATTGTTTTTTCACTGGGATGAAAAGTGGCACTTTTCGGCACACTTCTTTCATGTAGCCATTGCTATTGTTACTGCCCTCCTAAGTTCCTGTTGTCAGCTGGGTCAACAAAAATGTGACTAAGAGCTGGTTATAGCTGGTCAGAACTCATCACAGAAATGAAATCCAGGTAACTTCTCTCTCGGAACTGGTTGCAGCAAAAATGGAGAGATTTCATGGCACTGATAGGATGCATGTGGACTCTGACTGGAATTGCAACCTGTCCTTTTTCCTTGGCATTGTAGGTTTTGCCAAAAGAACTTTTTTGTATCAAATATTTGGTGTGTGGAAGTGAAGGAACTGGTGGCTGAGCCAGGAGTGTCTGAGAAACTATCATTTTTGCACATTTTTTAATACTTTGGAGGCTGGCTTTGTACAAACTTATTCTCTGGTTTCCTCTGTGTTGTAAATAATTAGACTATAATTTCATTATAAATAAATATGTAAATATTCAAAAAAAGATGTCAAGCCTTTTTAAGTGCCTTTCAGGCATTTGTAATTCTGCTGAGAATTCCCTTTTAAATTCGGAACCCCATTTTTTGATTGGTTTATTTAAGGTTTTGAGCTCTAGTTTCTTGAGTTCTCTATATATTTTAGAGATAAGTCCTTTGTCACTTGTAAGGCTGGTGAAAATCTTTTTCCATTCTGTAGGCTGTCATTTTGTCTTTTTTTTTTTTTTTACACTTTTATTTATTTATTTGCCTTCGTGTTTTGCCTGGAACTGGAACTACAGACAGTTGTTAGCTGCCATGTAGGTGCTTCGAATCGAACCTGGGTCCTCTGGAAGAGCAGACGGTGCTCTTAAATGCTGAGCCATCTCTCCAGCCCCTGTCATTTTGTCTTATAGACTGGATGCTTGGTTTTACAGAAGCTTCTTAGCTTCAGGAGTTCCCACTTATTGATTGTTGTTCTTTGTGTCTGTGCTACTGGTGTTATATTTATGGAGTGGTCACCTGTGCCAATTTTTTGGATGGTATTTCCCACTTTCTTTTCTATCAAGTTCAGTGTGGCTGGGTTTCTGTTGAGGTATTTGATCCACTTGGATTTGAGTTTTGTGCTGGGTGATAGGCTTGGATCTATTTGCATTTTTCTACACATTACCATCCAGCTATGCCAACACCATTGTTAAACATAATATCTTTTTTCCATTGAATATTTTGGGCCTCTTTGTCAAAAATCAGGTGTTCATAGATTTTTTTGGGTTAATCTTCAATTCAATTCCATTGAGCCACAAGTCTGCTTTTATGCCATTACCAGGCTGTTTTTATTACTGTAGCTCTAAGATATAACTTGAAGTCAGGGATTGTGATGCCTCCAGAAGTTCTTTTGTTGAGCAAAATTGTTTTGGCAATCCTAGCTTTCCTGTTATTCCAAATTAACATGAGTATTGTTCTTTCAATGTCTACAAAAATTGTGTTGTGATTTTGATGGGCAGTGCATTGAACCTGTTGATTGCTTTTGGTAGAATTGTCTTTTTTACTATATTGATCCTACCTATCCAGAAACATGGGAGATCTTTCCATTTTCTGATATCCTCTTTTCGTTCTCTTATTGCTTTAGCTAAAACTTTGAGAACTTTATTGAATAGATAAGGAGAGAGAGGACATTCTTGTCTAGTTCCTGATTTTAGTGGGATTTGCTTTGAGCTTTTTTTTTTTTTAGTTCTATCTGTTTTCCTCCAAATGTTATTATTTTATTTTTCTTTACAGCTGAATTCCAAAATCCTTTTTCATTTTATGAGCTTCTTTACTTAATTGATCATTTTTCTAGCTTTAAAGAAGCTTGTTTTTTTAAATAGTATGTTGGCTTAATAAGTATGTACCACAATTCCATTATACATTTGTCAGTTGAAGGACACTTAGATCAATCATATTAATTTCTTTCTAACTGTGAACAAAGTAATAATTAATATGGCTAAGTAAGTATATGTGGAATAGAATGTTGTGTCCTTTGGGCATATGCTGAGGATAACTAGGTCATATGATAAGTTCCTGTTTAAAGAAACCCACCTAAAACATGCCTCAGAATTTTCACTGTTTCTCCTTTGTACTCTATCCATGACTATTTTTCTTAGATATTACTTTTAAAAATTTGTTTTAACTGTAATAAAATTATCTCAGTTTTTCTCCTCATTTTTCACTTTCCAGCCTCCCCACTATGTTCCCTCAAATACCTTCCATGTCCCTTCTCTCAGGCTGATTGCCCCTTTATATTTGATTATTGATATCAGATTATATGAGGTTTGATTATTGATGATATATGTGTATGCACAAATATTTACATATATCCTACTGAGGCTGTTATTGTTGTTTGTGTGTATATGATCTCAAGGCTTACCACTCTGGGCAGTCAATATACAGCATCATCGTTGGGAAGGGCTAATTCTTCCACTCCCAGCAGCCTTTAGTTGTCTGTATTCGTTCGTCTTTGAGTAAGGCCTTTTGCTAGTGAAGTTTTCTCAATTCACTGTTAACATGCCCATTGATATTCTATTGTTCTGATCTTATTTAAGTAGCTGTGTCTAGGAGATACTGTTTTACATCATATGCCTTGATATTCTGGCTCTTAGAATCTTTCAGTTTCTCCTTCTGCTGTTTTCTGAGCTATAGGTACACCAGCTATGCTGTAAATGTGTTATTAGACTTGGGCTCTCTATAATCTGTTGATCACTGTACTGGGACCACTTGTGATTTCTCTGTTGTGTTATCTGTTTTTATTTTTATTTATTTATTTTACATTCTTCTCTTCTCTGCTCTCAGTTCTTCTGCTTCATCCCCCTATTTCTTACCCCCACTTCATCTAATCTTTCTCTACTACTTCTCCTCAGAAAAGGGTGGGCCTCCCATGGATATCAAGTATTCATGATATATCAAGTTGTAGTGAAACTAGGTACTTTCTCTCCTATTGATACTGGACAATCTCAAAGGAGAAAAGGGTCCCCAAAACAGGCAACAGAGTTATAGAAAGCCCCTGACTCAAGTGATAGGAGTCCCACAAGAGGACTAAACTACACAATTGTAACATATATGCAGAGAGCCTAGCTCAGCTTCATGTATACTGTCTGGTTTGTTTTTTTCTATGGATTTTCTTGTGATGTTCTTGACCCATCTGGATCCTACAATCTTTTTCTCCCTCTCTTTAGCAGGATTCCCCAAGCTCTGCCTAATGTTTGGCTGTGGTTCTCTGTGTCTGTTTCCATCTGTTGCTGGGTAAAGTCTCTCTGGACTAAGCACCAATCTATGAGTATAGCCAAGTATCATTAAAAACCATTTCATTGATTTTTTGTCAGTTTCGTTTGGTTCTATCCTAGTACTCTGGGTATCCTTCCTTTAGGTCTTGACCCTCCAGGAAGTATCAAGGGGGAGCTCCCTCTGATGGTATGGGTCTCAGGATGGACCAGTCACTGGTAGGCCATTCTCACAATTTTTTTTTATTTATCAAGAAAAACAATAAGTTGAATTTAAAATGCTGATAAGTTAACAATAACTATAAAGAAAATAAAAATCATAAGCATTACTTATCAAGGGTGATAATGCAAATAATTTGCTACACATAAAATTACTTTGTGTTCAGCTTTCCCTCTGGATTTTTTTTTCCTGTCCCTGTATATCCCCATTCAAGATACCTTCCCACTCCTGCCACATCAGGTCACCCTTTCTTTCTCCACAACTCCCCATCCCCTCCCTGGGCAGGCTGCAGACAGTCCCATGGTTCCACTGATCCAATAAAGCTTAGTTCAGTCTCCTCTCCAGGCAAATCCAGTTTTGTTCCCCCTCCCTCAAGAGTGAGTCAGGTGTTCCTATAGGTGTAGTGGGATTCGAAGGGTCAGTCCAGGGTGTTTCTGATCCCAAGCTGTTTAGTGGTTGTGGTACACAATGGAATACTACTCAGCATTCTCACAATTTTTATGCCACTTTTATCCCAGCATATCTTGTAGGCATGACAAATTGCAGGTTGAAGTTTATGTGACTGGGTTGGTATTCTAATTCCTCTATTAGAAGTCTTGTCTGATTTTAGGAACCAGCCATGGTTCAACCTCTATATCCTTCATCACTAGGAGGCTTAGCTAGGGTCATCTTAATAAGCTGAGTTTTCTAGCTCGTCCCAGAATTGGCTCTCCAATTCCAGTTCTTTACTACTGCTCTCTCCTTCCATACTCCCCCACCTGATACCTCCTGTTCCCACCATTCCCCTTCTAACTGACCTCTCCCTTGTTCATCTGTGACATTCTATTTTCCCTTCACAGTGAGATTCCTGAATCCTTTAGCCCTACTTAGCTTACTTTGGTCTGTAGATCTTTATTTTTATTTTATTATTATGAACAAATTAGTCACACTTTTTATCCTTGTATATCCTTATTTAAGGTCCCTCACCCCTCCCATCACATCAGGTCATAATAATCATTTAATTTATAACTAATATTCATTTATAAGTAAGTAGATACCATGTCTCTATTTCTGGATCTGGAACACCTCACTCAGGCTAATCTTTTCTAGTTCTTTTTGTTTACCGGCAAATTTTATAACATCATTGATTTAAACAGCACGGTAACACTTTATTGTATAACATATATTTTTTAACCAATCTTTGGTTAACGGACATCTAGATTGTTTCCAGCTTCTGGTTGTTATGAATAAAGCTGCTGTGAACATAGTTGAGCAATTGTCCTTGTAGTAGAATGGAGTATCTTTTAGGTATTTGCCAAAGAATGGCTAGGTCTTGAAATAGGTTTATTGCCAATTTTCTGAGAAACCACCATATTCATTTCTATAGTGGTTGTAAAAGTTTGCATTCTTACCAACAATGAAGGAGTATTCCTTTGCTCTACATCCTTGCCAGCTTGAGCTGTTACATTTGTTCTTGATCTTAGCTATTCTAACAGGTGTAAGATGGAATCTCAAAATAATTTTGATTTACATTTCTCTGATAGCTAAAGATGTTGGACATTTCTTTAAGTGTTTCTTAGCTATTCAAGATTACTATATTGAGAATTCTCTGCTTAGATCTGTGCCTCATTTTTACATTATATTGTTGGTTTGTTGATGTATATTTTCTTTAATCCTTTGTATATTTTGAATATTAGCCCTCTGGCTGATATGTAATTGATAAAAAAAATCTTTTACCATTCTATAGACAGCTGTTTTGTTTTATTGATGATGTCCTTTGCCTTACAGAAGCTTTTCAGTTATATGAGGTTTCATTTATTAATTGTTGACACATTAATGGGTTGAAATAATTCTTATGCCATTGGTGTTCTGTTCCAAAAGTCTTCTCTTGTACCAATAGGTACAAGGCTATTCCCCACTTCCTTTTCTATAATGTTTAGAATGTCAAGTTATATGTTAAAGTCTTTGTTCCACTTGAACTTGAATACTGTTTAGGATGATAAATATGTATTTGAATATTTGTACTTTTCTATAAGCAGTCATCCAGTTAGATCAGCTCCATTTGAGAAAGATGCTTTCTTTTTTTCCAGAGGGTACTAGCTTCTTTACCAAAAATCAAATGTCCATATAAAGTGGATTTATGTCTGGGACCTCAATTCAATTTTATTAATCGATGTGTTTGTTTTTATGTTAATACTATACAATATTTATTGCCATATCTCTGTAGAACAACTTAAAGTTGGGAATGGTGGGATCTCCAGCAATTCTATTCGTTTAGGATTGTTTTAGCTATCCTGGGTTTTTATTTTTCCATATGAAATTGATACATTTCAAAATCTGTAAGTTTCATATTGAAAAATTTGATAAAAATTATATTGAATCTGTATGTTGCTTTTGGTAAGATGGCTATATTTACTCTGTCAGTTCTACTAAATATGGACATATGAGATCTATCCATCTTTTAATATCTTTTTAAGTTTATTTCTTTAAATCTTGATATTATATTATACATGTCTTTCACTTCTTTGATTAGCATTACACCAAGATATTTTATATTATTTGAGGCTATATGAAAGGTGTCGCTTGCTCAATTTTTTCCTCAGTCCATTTATCATTTGTAACTAGAAGGGCAACTGATTTTTTAATAGCTAATTTTGTATCCAGCCATTTTGCTGAATGCTTATCTAGTCTAAACATACTCTAGTAGAATATTTATTGCATGAAATCTATTTAGTATTATAATAAAAATTGGAGCCAGATATTGGAGAAAAGCTGAAATATCAGAGAGATAGGGAACCAACCACAGCCAATTCTCACCTAGTCAAGCCCTCAGGCAGAATGGTGTAGGTCATATCTTCAGGAGTACTCTGCCTAATTGGGTGTGCCAGAAAAGAGAATAACTTCTGCTTCCTCTCACCTTACATTTTTTTTCTCCAACCAGCTATCTTAATTCCCAGTTTAATTTTCATAGTGCTAGGATTAAAGGTGGATGTTACCACTTCCTGTGCTATTTACCCTTGAACTCAAGAGATTCATAGAATATCTTCCTTTTATCTGCTGGAATTAAAGGCATAGGTCACTACTTCCTGAACTTGATGGCTTGGCTCTGTTCTCTGATATTACAGACTCTTTTTTATTAAATATACAATATATCACTACAAATGTTTATATTTATGTATGTATACTATAATGTTATCTGCAAGTAATAATACTTTGACTTCTTCCTGTAAAGTGTGGTTCTCCTTGAGCTCTTTCAGTTGTCTTATTGTTATAGCAAAAACTTCAAGAACTATATTGAATAGATAAGAAGAAAATGAAGAATCTTGTTTTGTTTCTGATTTTAGTGGAATTTCTTTGAAGTTACTCTCCATTTAGCTTTATGTTGCTTATAGGCTTACTATAAATTTCTTTATTATGTTTAGGCATGTCACTTATATCTCTAATCTCTTCAAGATCTTTATCATGAAGGGCTGCTGAATTTTGTCAAAGGCCTTTTTGTCATCTAATAAGATAATCATATACTCAGGAGTTTCTCTGTCCTGCCTGTCTGGTCCCACATCCATTTAGTCCCAAACAATAACACAAATGCTTATATTAATTATAAACTTTTGGCTGATTGCTCAGGCTTATTACTTGCTAAATCTTACTGTTAAATTAACCCATGATTCTTATCCATTTTTGCCATGTGGCTTGGTACCTTTATTTCAGTGCAGCATTCTCATCTTACTTCCTCTGAGTCTCCTTGGCTTCTCCTGCTCTGCTCTTTCACTTCCCAAGATTCTCTTAGTCTGGTAGCCTCACCTATACTTCCTATTGACCAATCAGTATTTTATTAAACCAATACAAATAACAAATATTTACAATGTACAAAAATGTTATTCCATATCATCCCCTATTTTTATTTTATTTTTTTAAAAAAAACCTCAAGTCCAGTGTACCCTGTTTACCTTTTTTCTGACCATTTTCCATAACAACTTGTATTTAACAATCTAAACAAAGACAAACATTCATAATCCATTTTTTTTGGAAATGAAGGTGTAGTCCTCTAGACTACTTCCTTCCTGCCCATTAGGGATGTTGGTAATCTTACAAGGTCCCAAAGAAAATTTAAGATTATGGACAATTCCTGAGTAGAATAGTCTTGAAGGCTACATTATCCAAGTTATCAGCCTTGAAGATGTTCTAGATGCAGAACTCAGACGAAACTGCAACAAAGATGTTCTGAAATGCTGCATCATCTTGGTTATCGTATCCCATAGGATATATATGTATATATATATGATTCACCCAAAAGAGCAAGTACAAAGAAATCAGTGACAATATATATAGTGATTTCAAGAAAGTAAAGGCATAAGTGTTGGTAGACCCAGTATTAGAGAAGAAAAGTGAACAGGGCCAACAGGGCATGGGCAGCATCCTAGGGAAAACAAGAGCTGTATTGCTTGGATTTATTTTTTACCCTGCAGAGAATGAGCAATTGAGACTTTCAGGCCATGGCTAGGTGTCAGTGGGTCATTTGGATGACTACTATCAGAAAACTGGAAGCTAAACTAGATTGAAAGACTCACTGGGAAATTGTTGTCATTTAGCAAATGAGTGATCAAGTCTGTTTAGACAAGATTTGTAGCAAGGGTGGTGAAAAGAAAAGAGTAGAAAAATAAATTTATTTGAAGGTCAGAGCCAATGAAGTGTTCTGTTCAGTTGTCTGAGGTATAAGAGAAAGGTAAGAGTCAAAATTACCCCTAAAGTTATCCATCTGAGAGACTGGTAAAATGAAGCTCCTACTTACAAAATCAGAAGAACATGAAGAGAAGAAGGATAAGAGTGTAATCAGGGTTTCAAATCAAAACCCAGGCATTCCCATAGGAGATTTTTCAGAAAGTCTTCCTCAATCAGTCTGCTAATGTGTATTGCAACTGGCTCCACCTGGCTTCCTGGTCTGTAAGAGCCCAGCTTCATCATAGAGGTACTGGAAGGATACACCTTTACCACTTCAAATCTGGGGAACTCTATGGTCCCACACTGTTACCAAATAGAGAATGATTGTCTACTGCTGATGAATAATACTTAAGTGTTCAGCAGCAGGGATTCTTTTGAGGTTTTTGCTACTAATACTGAGTCAGAAATACTCTCAAAGGAGCCATGTCTCTACTTGCCTCCAACAAACAGAGCCTACTTGAGAAAATACTGATAACAAAAACTAATGCTTGTCTCTGTTCCCTTTTTGTCTGTATGAACAGAAATCTTAAGCAGAAATCTACTATATGGAGCTTATGCTTATACCAAGACTTTTGCCAGACTTTAGGAACCTGCCATGTTATAGCTCAAAGCCTTCAACCTACTCAGTACCATCAATCACTTGAGACACAGAACTGGGAATCTGTTTTGGGCTCCATTTCTGGGATCTAAAACCCTTTTTGAGCTTTCTCAAGCTTTATGTGGATGAACATCTGCCACATTAGAATGCCATTTGTGGTTTAAGGTAACTGTTCTGGCAAAAGTTATGCCAGGTGGGAAATACAAGAAAGATAATGGGGAAAGAAGGAAGAGGACAGCTAGGGGTGGGGGTGGGGGCAAGATGTAATGTCTAAGAGCAAAGGAATCCAAACTATGATGAGGAGTCCTACAGAAATGTCTCCCTGAAGCTTTTGGGTGCTCATTGAATCAAAAACAGCCAGTGGGGAAATGATGACCCATCTAGGGACTCCTGGCCCATGTTAAAGAATGGATAGGGGTTCGGATACTGGGAGACTGAGGAAGGACTGGGAGGATAAGGAGGAAAGGGTGAGCAGAGGTATACATGGGGAAAAACCTTTTAAATTAAAAATTATATATATATATGTATCATACATATATAAAGAAGATTCATCAAAAGAGCAAGTACAAAGAACTCAATGACAATGTATATAGTGATTTCAAGAAAGTAAAGGCATAAGTGTTGGTAGACCCAATATCAGAGAAGAAAAATCAACAGGGTTTATTTGACCCAGGATTCTGGGATACCATCCATCATTGTGGGAAAGTTAAGATGGAGGGGATTTGCAGCAACTGTTTACATTATTTCCACAGCCAAGTGTAGAGAACTCTGAATGGTAGTATTCAGATCTTTCTTTGTTCTTGAACTATCCAAGCTGGCCAGTTTTCCCTTGGTACCACAGAAAGAAGGCAGGCCTTCACATCAATTAACAAAATCAAGATATCCACCTAAACATGTGCCTAAGCAAACAAATTAGAGATAATCCTAGAAGGAGAGTCTGTTTCTTAGAGATATCACAATAGGTCTTGTGGACAACTGAAAGCATTATTTGCAATGGTGTGTGAGAAACATATAAAAATCAGGATAACAAAGACTAAGAAATCACAAAAAGCTACGAAGGGCAGTCAGCCATTGAAAAGTAACAAAATTCAAAACAAGGGTTTATTTTAGAACACAAGTACACATGTGAAAGAAAGAAAAGGGACATGACACTGACTTTTGAAATGATTAATGGGAGAAATGGCTTTATACACTATATTTTAAAATGAGGGGAAATTGATAACTTGATAGGATGCTGAGAGCAAGAAAAATTTGAAGCAGTAATAAAAAAAATTAAAATTAAAAATAATATTGCTCTTGATTTTGCAAGTTATTTTTTAAAGAAGCTGGGTATGGTGATACATTATTAAAATGACAAAATAATGACTGGGAGATCAAGATCATCTTAATATCTTAATATTAAGATTTAGAAAAATGAGCATATTCAATATATATAGCACAAATAGAAGTCACCCATGTTCTCCCTCATATGGGGATCCAAGTATATAGTATATGCATGAACATATGTAAACAAGTACATGGGTGTACTTTATGTCCTGGCTAGTATCTGAAGCAAAACTCTGAGAAACTGACCACTTATGGCTGGTATATGGGCAACACATTAGGAGATTTTTAAAAAATTTCTGAATGATGAGCACAAGCCAATATATTATGAGTGGGGCCACACATATCCTGGTGGGTTGAGTACTAAAAGACTTCAATTTGAGGAAGCTATAAAATGCAGCAACTTATGCTGCTATTCTCAACTGAATAAGCATCAGCTCTCACCTCTAGAGTCCTGCCTTGTTTGAGTTCCTGCTCTACATGCCTTAGAAGACAAAATGGGATATGGTAGTTTAAGGGCAATAAATTCTTTTCCCGCCCAAGCTGCTTTTGTGTATGGTGTTTCATCCACAGTAACTCTGACTAACACCCTATAACATTCAGAAGATAGCCAAGGACAATTATGAAGGGAGAAAGAAGGATGGAATGCGGGTAGAAAGACACACGGGTCATGAAAGAAACAAACTTAAGGCCGGCTGGGTTGAGGGGTGGGACAATGGGCACCAACACGGTCTGATTCATAGGCCTGAATCATTCTTATGAGATTATCAAACCAATTGATTGATTTCTCCTGTATTGAGCATCAACAGCAGTGGAAATAGACTTTCAGGATGAAAATTGTTGAGTGCACTGAATCACTCACTCAAGTTCTTTCTAGTCCTATATGTGCACAGCGAATCCCACCTGACATGATGAATTGGAGAAATTCGTTTTTTTGTGTGTGTGTGTTGTTTTATGGTTTGCATTCTTTCTATCTTTCTTCCTTTCTTTCTTTCTCATCCTCAAGAACTGTTTGCTTGAATAGAAGAAGGTAGATCCACTTGAAGTCTAGACCTTGGAAGTAAAAATTCCCAAACCTTTAACCTAGATGTCAATTTCTGACTGCACACACACCCTTTCATCCCGCCCTGGAGGCAGGAAGACATGGCCTAAAGTGGGCCACGCCTCCTGCTGGAAGCCTATAAAAGGGCCTGGCATGGAAGAAGGAAGCCATTTCTGTTTGGGTGATTGCCCTCACAGTAAGGCGAGTCCATCTCCTCACTGGCACTGCAGAAGCCTTGTTTGGTGTTCCAACATATACTCAAGAGTGGTCAACAGCTCTCACCTCCTGGAGGGAGAAAATTTCTTTGGAATTCCAGCATCCACTGAAGAGCTGTCAGCAAGTCTAGGCTCCTGGACAAAGGCGAAGAGAAAAGAAATCCTAGTGCTCAATTTTGAATCCGGTTTAAGCTTCAGATTCCCTCGTGCAAAAATGTCAGAGGACGCCAGAGCCCAGAGCTGGGCCTCCACACACATCCAGGTCCAGGACTTCTCTTACAGCTGGACCATCAGCAACTTCCGTTCTCTCCTGGAGGAAGTTGGACAGAGCCTTAGCAGCTCAACTTTCTCCATAGGAGACAAGGACAAATGGGCTATGAGAGCACACCTGAAGGGAGTGGATGAAGAAAGCGCTGAATATCTGTCAG
>PVIH01015866.1:0-47882 GCA_004025045.1 Sigmodon hispidus
CTACAAGTGATAGAGGACTGATCTCTAAGGTATATAAAGAGCTCAAGAATTTAGAGCCCAAAACCTTGAATAACCCTATCAAAAAATGGGGTACAGATCTAAAAAGGGAATTCTCAGCAGAGGAACTACGAATGGCTGAAAGGCACCTGAAAAAGTGCTCTTCATCTTTAGCCATCAGAGAAATGCAAATCAAAACAACATTGAGATACCACCTAACACCTGTTAGATTGGCTAAGATAAAAGGCACAGATGACAGCCTATGTTGGAGAGGATGTGGAGCAAGGGGAACACTCCTCCATTGTTGGTGGGAGTGTAAGCTTGTTCAGCCACTTTGGAATGCAATATGGAGGTTTCTCAGAAAATTGAGAATCATTCTCCCCAAGGACCCAGCAATACCACTTCTGGGTGTATACCCTAAAGAGTCACATTCACACTCCAAAGGTATTAGCTCAACTATGTTCATAGCAGCATTATTTGTAATAGCAAGAACCTGGAAACAACCTAGATGTCCCTCAACTGAAGAATGGATTAACAAACTGTGGTACATCTGCACAATGGAATACTACTCAGCAGTAAGAAAAAATGATATCCTAAAATTCGCAGGCAAATGAATGGATTTGGAGACTATCCTCCTGAGCGAGGTATCACAAACTCAGAGAGATAAGCAGGGGATGTACTCACTCACTACTGGTCTTTAAACAAACAAGAAAAAAAGCCAAACATGCCCAAGCGGCATACCACAACCACTGAACAGCTTGGGATCAGAAACACCTTGGACTGACTCTTCGAACCCCACTTCAACTATAGGAACACCAGACTCACTCTTGAGGGAGGGGGGACAAAACTGGATTTGCCAGGAGTGGAGACTGATCCAAGCATTATTGGGTCAGTGGGACCATAGGACTGTCTACTCCCTGCGTAGGGAGGGGATGAGGAGTTGCGGAGAAGAAAAAATGACCTGATGTGGTGGGAGGGGGAAGGGACCTTAATAAGGATATACAGGGATGGAAAAAAAATTCAGAGGGAAAGCTGAACACAAAGTAAATATATGTTTAGCAATCTTATTTGGATTACCACCCTTGATAAGCCATGCTTATGATTCTTATCCTCTTTATAGTTATTGTTAACTTTTCTACATTTTAAATTCATTTTACTGTTTTTTTGATAAATACAAAATAAAGAAGGAAAAAAAAATATAACACCAATGGCACAGACACTAAGAACAACAATCAATAAAGATGGACCTCCTGAAACTGTGAAACTTCTGTAAAGTCAAGGATAGTCAATAGGACAAAATGACAGCCTACAGAATGGGAAAAGATTTTCATCAACCCTACAAGTGATAGAGGTCTGATCTCTAAAATATATAGAGAACTCAAGAAGCTAGAGCCCCAAAACCTTGGATAACCCAATCAAAAAAATGGGATTCAGAACAAAAAATGGAAGTCTCAGCAGAAGAATTACAAATGGCTGAAAGGCACTTGAAAAAGTTCTCAATATCTTTATGCATCAGAGAAATGAAAATTCAAACAACTTTGAGATACCACTTTATACCTGTCAGATTGGCTAAGATAAAAGACACAGATGACAGCCTATGCTGGAGAGGTTGCAGAACAAGGAGAATACTCCTCCATTGTTGGTGGAAGTGTAAGCTTTTTCAGCCACTCTGGAATGCCGTATAGTGCTTTTTCTGAAAACTGGGAATCACTCTCCCCAAGGATCCAGCAATACCACTACTGGGCATATACCCTAAAGATGTACATTTGCACTCCAAAGGCACTAGCTCAACTATGCTCAGAGCAGTATTATTTATAATAGCATGAACCTGTAAACAACCTAGATGCTCCTCAACTGAAGAATGATTAACAAACTATGATACATCTACACAATGGAGTAGTACTCAGGAGTAAGAAAAAAAATAATATCTTAAAATTTGCAGGCAAATGGATGGATTTGGAGAATATCTTCAAATATTCTCCAAATCTTTGAAGTGTCACAAACTCAGAAAGATAATCAGGCTATGTACTCACTCATTAGTGAACTCTAAACAAAAATGCCAAATAAAGCGTGTCCAGTCTGCAAACGACAAGCACTGAACAGCTTGGGATCTAAAACACCTTGGACTGGCACCTTGGATTCCACTCCTTCCAGAGGAATACCTGACACAGTCTTGTTGTTGGAGTGAGGAAAGTGGATATGCCAGGTATGGATGTTGAAGTAAGGCACATTGAAACCTTGGGATCTCAAGCCCTTGCCATGGAGGAGATAAACTGATGTGGAGAAGAGAAAGTGACTGGAAGGGGCAGGAGAGGGAAGGGTAATGAACAAGGTTATACATAGATGAAAAATATAACTTTATTCATAATAGAAAAGCAAGAACCCCCCCGAAAAAACAAAGTAAAGATTGTATCCAGAAATAAAAAAAAATAAGAGAAAAAAAGAACTGAGTCTTTGATATCCAGGACTATACACCCTGAACTGACTTTTGTGTTTTCCATCTGACTAATTCCACATTTTTTGTACCCTTGACTGTCCTTGAAGTTGTGATATTCCTGCCTTGACTTCTTGAATGAAGTTGAGTGCTACTATGCCAAGTCCAATTCTTGTAAAGTTATATAGAACAAAAGTGGATAACAGAAAACAAAATTGAACTATGTAGGAAACATAGAGAAGAGAAGAAAGACTTAAGGTGTGAATATGTTTGAAGGCCAGAGACAAAGTCCTTCTAGTCTGGAAATCCAAGTTTAGACATTTTTGGAAGAAATGATGCTTGACAGATCCATGATTACACTCTTTCTTATCTGGGTGATTATGTGATTGTAATCTTCCTGGATATCAGTTAATAAAGAAACACGGACAAAAAAAAAAAGAACATTTGTGTGTCAGCTACACTTTGTGTAAGGTTCTCTTCAGAAAAGTGTTCAAGTGATTGTACATTTATTCCCTGATATATGTGGAAACAGGCTCAGTGATGAATGCTTGCCTCATAGCTCATGGGGAATAAGTGATACACACAGTTTTGATAGAGATCTGTATAGAACTGTCTGTCTCCTCAGGATCTCGAGGAATCATTAAAATATTATAGGGCATTGAAAATACAGTTGTGTGTCTCTGAGCAGAGGTTTCCTAGGAGCCCATGAATAGAGAGGAAAAAGGACTCAGGCAGACACATGTGAAAAAGAGGACATGGAAAGCATACTCTAAAGTCAAACATTTTCTCTTGCTTTTGGAAACTAGATTATGTATGTTATTGTAGCTATAAAAAATATAAGAGGATAAGTGGATGTTCCTTTTGGCAGAGGTCAGACTTCTGTGGCTTGGCCCTGGCTCTGGTGCATACTGACTTTGGAGAAAAAATAATAGCTGTATCCAATATATCACTGCTTTGTTAAAGAACACCATAAAACCTTCCCAGCTTTTAAAAATATTACTTAAGTAATAGGTATCTATGAAGATTTATGTGGAATGATGAAGGAGTGAGAAATAGGCAGAGTTGTTTCTAGGAAAGTTTGTTTACAGACTATAGATCTCAGTCTATAGCACAAATGAGAAAAGATTAGGAATGACTAGCTATTTATGGCTTATCTGGAGGTGTAACCAGCTGACTTCTCTTGTTATTTTAATGTCTCAGGGTCTTAAAAATCTTTCTTAAAAGTTATATTGTAAATTTCAGCAGAAATGTTTTCTCATAATATGTGAGGTATAATATTTTTTTGATGAATTAATAACATAATTACATAGTATTTTTTTTTACTTTTTTGCAACCTACCTCACTATGTGTATCTTTTTGAACTCTTTTAAATTCATAGGCTTTTTATTAAATGTTTTTACATGAATGTATATATATACACATACATATATACCTATGTGCATACACACATATATATAAATATTCTTTAATATCAGTTGATTAATAAGTCTAATGTTACTTATATGAATGTTTTCAGGGCATATCACTTGGTATTGAATAATGAGTTATCTTACAGATGCTATTTCCCCACTTAGAATGGGAAATGTGAAAGCAAAATTTGATTGTGTGTGTTTAAGCTTTTGGCCAAGGAGAGTGGATGGTCTTGAGCTCTGAATCTTGCTTTGCTATCTCAACTTGTGGCAGTATTGTTAAACCTCAGAATGTTTGACTTCTGAAGCAGAAGTTGACTATGGGAAGTGAGTTACTTGGTGTTGTAATTCCAAAATCAGTGAGGGACAACTCCGGAACAAGAACCCGTTTTTCAACTCCTCATATTTTCTCCATCTCTATTCATTCCACTGGGGAGCTGCTGTCAGGGCACCCTCTTCCTCACACAATTCACTCTCACCTGTTATTCAGTTAAACACTTTCTAAGCAGGATTTGAGAGATCAGCCATCTCAGCCCCCACAATGTTTCAGAACTCACCAGAAGACAAGCAGATGAGAGATGTCTCAGAACAGATTCACCATTTTGCTGAAGTGAATTCATAACTTCGTTTTATATTTTACTCAAATTCCCATAGGGAGAGTACACTGAAACTGAGTTTGTGCCTGGGAATTCTGGGAGATACAGATCTCCTGAGGTTTTTAGAGAAATTTTTTGGTATAATTAAATCATGGACTCTTTAAGCTGAAAATGGGCTTAGCTAGATTTCACATCAACATGACAAATTATCTGAGGATTGGTGAGCAGACTTGTGAGGTTCAATACCTGAAAAAGCTCAGCTTAATGCAGTAGGTGATGTGTAAGCTCAGGACATAAATAGTGAAGAGAAAATAATTATATGTTTTTGTTCTTAGCCCTTTGAATGTGTTGAGTGGGGCCAGTTCTTCCAAAATCCTTTGTTGAAACTCAGGCATCAAAATTTTTGTTTGGGACCATATCCAAATAGTGAAGTGTCCTCAGATGAGTAGTTAGAATTCTTGATCTAGTATAACCACACAACTACCCAGAATTCAGAGATGCAGCCCCCAGCTTCATCCTATTTTTTTCCAATTGCTAACACCAGTCTCTGGCTTCTTGTCAAGGGAAGAAGGATGTTCCAAGGTTCATTGGCCATATAAGCATTAGTTCACCTATTAAATATTCAGAGCTGATTTTTCATTTGGTGATTTTCTATTCAAAGAGGCTCCTATTCATTGTTTTCTCATCCTGTATTTATTTAAGTTAATATGCTCTTAGTATTTAAGTTTGAGTCCATTCAAATCGTGAATTTAACAGGTATACAAGTGAGAATCTGTTCTCTCTAGGATGTGCCTCATCCATGAAATGCAGAGCTTCCTCTGCTCCAAGAATGTCTGATATCAATGCTCCAGTTGCTTCTCAGTCAACCCTGAGAAGTGACAACTTCAACATTTATTTCCGTTTAGCACATTTAGTCCGAAGTTTCTGGCCCAGCACAGCCCTAAAGTCAGGAGCCATAGTCTCATATAATCACACAATGGATTTTGTTATATGTTGTTTGGTCTTTCCCTCAGGCATATTACTATTTAACTCTTACATATAAACTAACCTATGTTTAACACATGTCAAGTGCACAGCATGTTTTGTTAATGGTAGGTTTCAGATGTATGTGAGTTGTATTCCAGAAAGCAACAAAATTAGAGTTTACTTATAGTTCAGTTAAAATACAAGAGCCAAAACAATTCATATATAGAATTGTTCACCATGGATTAAAGAGTATGGCAGATGAAACAAAATTTAAAGGTATCATTGGAAGTAGTAGATTCAGGAAATGGCATTGGAGCATAGGCATGGATGAGGAAAAGCAGAGATTTAAATTATTAAATGGTACAATATTGAAATAAGAGTGCCACAACTATGTTCATAGCAGCATTATTTGTAATAGCAAGAACCTGGAAACAATCTAGATGTCCCTCAACTGAAGAATGGATTAACAAACTGTGGCACATCTACACAATGGAGTACTACTCAGCAGTAAGAAAAAATGATACCCTAAAATTTGCAGGCAAATGGATAGACTTGGAGAATATCCTCCTGAGAGAGGTATCACAAACTCAGAAAGATAAGCAGGGGATGTACTCACTCATTAGTGGTCTCTAAACAAACAAACAAACAAGAAAAAAGCAAAGCATGCCCAAGCTGCAAACCACAGCCACTGAACAGCTTAGGATCATAAACACCCTGGACTGACTCCTTGGTTCCCACTCCCCTTAGAGGAACACCTGACTCACTCTTGAGGGAGAGGGGAGAAAGCTGGATCTGCAAGGAGTGGAGGCTGAACTAAGCAATATTGGGTCAGTGGGACCATGGGACTGTCTGCTGCATGCCCAGGGAGGGGATGGGGAGTTGTGGAGAAGAAAGAATGACCTGATGTGGCAGGAGGGGGAAGGGACCTTGAATAAGGATATACAAGAATAGAAAGTGTGACATCTTTGTTTATAATAATAATAAAAAATTTAAAAATAAATAAAGAGTGCCACAAAGCCAAAAGTGAAGATTTTTTTTTTTTGTAGGAGAGGCCATGGCTTAGATGGTCTTGGGCTCTCCAGAGTTCAGATGGGAGGTTAGTTGTGATTTATACTTACTTCTCAGAGAAAGGGTTTGGAGGATGTTTTTCTGTTTGTTTTGAGATATTTAGAAACACATAGTAACTTATTTTGAGAAATGTTGGAAAACTGCAAAGTGGAAGCAACTAATGCTTCTGGTGTTAGTCACTCGTTTTCAAGTGGAGGAGCATCATTGAAATAACTCAACAGAATAAACCAAGTGTGGACATAGAACCACCTTTCTGATCAGGTTCTTCTTGTCCCATATCCACAAAGAAGGAACACAGTTTGACATGCTTAGCTGTAAAAATCACAAACAAAAAACATGATGGTGGAATTGAGAAATAAATTTAAATAAAATAAGTATAAGAATTTGAAATGTCCAGCTGCAAACCACAACCACTGAATAGCTTGGGATCTGAAACACCTTGGACAGGCACCTTGGAGCCCATTACCTCCAGAGGAACACCTGACCCAGTCTTGATGTTGGGATGAGGAATATGGATCTGGTGTGGATCCTCAACCAAGCCACATGGGTACCTTAGTACTTCCTGCCCTTGCTGGGGAAGAGATAAAGTGATGGGGAGAAGAGAGAGTGACTAGGATGGATCAGAGGGGGAAGGGAGCTTGAACAAGGGGATACATGGATTAAAAAATATGACTTCATTCATAATAAAAAAAGAATTTGAAATGTCTTTTACCCTGAAACTCTTTGGGCAGATTTCAAGGAAACTGAGCAAATGAAGATCAGACAGGGATTCATCTTGGAGATTTACAATAACCAGATGTTACTATTGTGTAATCATGTGAGGTGGAATTATTATATATCTGCAAAGGTAATCCCAAGTAAAAAAGTAATAGTGTGATCTACATGAGAGTCACCTGTCGTAAGCCTTGTACAGAAAAACCCAAATCTGTGTATGCTTCCCACCAGCTGAGTTTATCTGAGTTAACAAATAGCTGATAGAGGACTCTGGGTTATTTCAAAAATAAATTAAGTGGCTGGTAAAGGGCTTTGGATTATTCCAAAATAACAATTGAGCACTTGCTATATGGAGTACACACATACAGAAGTGAGGAGTAGATTCTAAAGCATCCATGCCTTGGTTGAATAAAAACATGATGAATTCACCTTACTCTGATTATAAAGTTAGTATTGAAAGATACATGATCTCCCATGGGTTTTTAAATTCATAATAAGCACTGTGTAAAGTATTCACTAACTCCCTGAAAGACCATAAAACAATACAAAGTATCTGATGAATCTGTCAACTTCTGAGTAACTGATTTTATTGTACATGACAATATTTTCTGTCAAAATTAGCCAGATTATTTTGGAGCTACTTTAGTATTTATGTATTAGTAAACCTTACTCTTGTTTTTATAATCTGACCTGCCCATGGAGTGCTGATGGCTCTTTGTTCATAATGCTGTCTATTTTCCATAAAAATATGGTTGTACATGTTCCTATCTATTCATGTCCATCCTATTAATCATGTATGTATTCATCTTTCTTTTGAAAATTTTTCTAACTTGTGACAATAGTATGCCACCTTCTAAATGTGTGAGCATTTATAACATTTTTTGCAATTCCGTATTTATGTAGTTGTTCAGTTTCTTGAAAATATATAGAATGTGAATGAATATTAGTAAATAACCAAAGTGTCCAAGAATGTAACTGTGAATTTTCAGGGTGAGTATGGCTGTGTGTGCTTTCCTGCATCATATACAGTATGTTGACAATTCCATCAAGATAAAATTGACACCCTAGTGGGTGTAGATGATGACATAAAAATACATAGGCCAAGAATGAAATCCTCTTGGGAGCAATTCTCCTTAGGAATAACTCCCTTATTCATTGATGCCACCCTCCCATTTATTCCACTTTCCTGCTCCTCTACTTCATAAAGAGCCTCGGGATTTGTATAGATTCATAAACTTATGTCTCAAGAAGATGATGTGAGGCTGTTCTGATGGCTGGACCCACAGCACAGCACAGCTTCCACCCAGTGAGTGCTCCTCGCTCATAGTGACCATAGTGATTCTCATCCAGATAGCTTAAATGTTGTCATTTTTCAAATTTATATATCTCCTCTTTATAATGGACCAAATGTATCCTTTTTTAAAGTCAAGGAGCACAGGAAAATGCCAAGTTCTTATCTGAATCAAAGCTCTAATACCATACTACTTGTCATTATGCTTAGAGGATAATGCATCCGATTTATATTTTGTCTTGAGGGATTTTAGAAACTCCTTATTTTTAAAAGTCAGTATTTTGAATTTTGATGCCTTGTACTTGGCTACAAAAGCAGGGAATCAAGCAAGCAAACAAATAGACAAAATACATTAAAAAGACACAAAATCCTTACAGAAACAAACATCCCATTCAACAGTATGCTTTTTAATTTTAGTTGATTTTATGTTGACTGCTTAATGAGAATATAATTAGTGACGGTGTTATTGTGTGCCTGTTAATGATGATGCATATTTTAATTCCTTGTGTGTGGGGAGAGTGTATTTATAAGTAAAAGAGTATGTAAACATGAAGAAGTACTTGTAACATATTTATATTGTGTATACCATAGGTTTTCCTAAGTTCTATGGTATGATAGATAGTGTCAGCTGTGACAAAGAGGATGTGGTAGGTTCTGTCTAATCATGTCACATTTATGAATGTGAGACAGTGACTATAAATGCTTGAATATGCATATACATATACCTATACATATATGCTGTGTTCCACCTTCTGACCTTTATCTTAGAGCTGTTGCATTTGAGAGACGTTGACTAACACACAAACAGACAAAGGAAAAACCTCAGTTAGAGTCAGGACAATGAAACAAGCAACACTAGCGGACTAAGCTCCATAAGATCCATTCCTGGGCACCAAGAGTCTCAGAATTATTTAGGAGAAGCAGACACTCAAGCAGATAACTTTCCCTGGTGTCAGGACAGATTTAAAAAAAAAAAACAGAAAGAAATTAGACTACATGTGGGGAACTGTCATGACTGGAAGCTAGAGAGAAAGTTCACCATGTCTTTTTGATGGTGTATTTTTGTACACAGCTATTTCTTGAAGAGAAATAACCAGAAAAGGAATGTGTTTGCAAGTATTGTGCTGTGGGCTGCTAGAATAAGAGTCTGGAAGGAGTAGAAGAAATGGAGTCTTAACTTGAGCCCACCTCTGGAAAAGAAGAGATTCCTGCTCCCAAACCTGGGGTGAGAATAAATAAATTGTGAATACATTTAAAAATTTAAGCAACCATAATATTATATGTAATTCCAATAAAGCATTTAATTTTTTGTTTTGTTGAACCAAACAGTTTGGTTGAGTATAGAATTTTTTTTTAAACATCTGTGGTTCTATATGGATTTCTATAAGGAGAAAGGCAGAGATCGGGGTAACTGTCTCAGTAGAGAGTACACCAGGAAGAACATAAAGAAGAAAAGCTAATAGACAAATCAACCAGAAGAAAATGGAGCAACTACAGTTTCCTAAGCAATGTGCAAGCATTAGATAGCAAGAAAGATGGGAAGTAAAAACTTAACGTTGAAAGACAAACTCTTTCTTTTTTAAATGGAATTTAATATTTCAGAGGTAGATTTTTCTTTGTGATGACAATATTAGGGTGATCATAGCATTGGGAGGTTGAAGTGAAGTCTGATTAAAGGTTATTGGAGTTAAAGTTTTGTGGCTACATGTAGTTTACTTATGCTATCAACTGGTATGTTCCCAAGGCCTGGGCATTTTTTCTATTTCTGGTCTACCTTAATTCCTATTTTCTCCCCAGTTCTCAGTATATGATTTCTGGAGTATATGGGGGAAGTTGTAGACTGTTGCACCTCATGGTAATGAGTGGTGGACTTTGTTCACGTGGTCTTTCAGCGACTCATTTAATCATCCGCTTTTCATGGTCTCTACTCTGTCCTGGGGAGTATACTCTGCCTGATAGTATAGAAATAAGTGGAAATATGTTCTTTTCTCAAAGAACTAACAGTCTAATGGGGAAGGTAGAAAGTAGACACATATTAAATTCCTGACATTTTGTGTTGGAGACAGGAGATCTGAAAGAAAGGAAGTGAAGAACTCCCTTTACACCCCCTTTTGGGCCTAATCCTCATCTGTACTCTCCCACCTGCCTGCCATGCTAGGCTTGAATGGCACCCCCTTCCAGCCAGCCACACTACAGCTGACAGGCATTCCTGGGATGCAGACAGGCCAAGCTTGGATTGCCCTGATTTTCTGCTTCCTCTACTTCATCTCCATTTCAGGTAACCTCAGTATCCTCGCTCTGGTTATTCGGGAACCTCCTCTGCACCAGCCCATGTACTATTTCCTCTCAATGCTCTCTCTGAATGATCTGGGAGTGTCTCTATCTACCCTTCCCACTGTGCTTGCTACCTTCTGCTTCAACTACCGCCATGTTGGTTTTGATGCCTGTCTGGTCCAGATGTTCTTCATTCACACATTTTCTTTCATGGAATCAGGCATACTTCTTGCCATGAGCTTTGACCGTTTTGTGGCTATCTGTGACCCATTACGCTATTCCACTGTGCTTACTAATAACCGCATCTTGGCTATGGGCCTGGGTATTCTTACCAAAAGTTTTACTACACTCTTCCCTTTCCCTTTTCTTGTGAAGCGATTGCCTTTTTGCAAGGGCAATGTGTTGCATCACTCATATTGCCTCCATCCAGATCTAATGAAAGTGGCATGTGGAGACATCCATGTTAACAATATCTATGGACTCTTTGTGGTCATTTTCACATATGGTGTGGATTCAATTTTCATCCTTCTGTCCTATGCATTGATCTTAAGAGCTGTGTTGGCCATTGCATCCCAGGAGCAACGACTCAAGGCACTCAATACCTGCATATCACACATCTGTGCAGTGCTAGCCTTTTATGTACCCATAATTGCTGTCTCTATGATTCACCGCTTCTGGAAAAGTGCTCCAGCTGTTGTTCATGTTATGATGTCCAATGTCTATCTTTTTGTACCCCCCATGCTCAACCCCATCATCTATAGCGTGAAGACCAAGGAGATACGTAAAGGCATCCTCAAGATCTTTCATAAATCCCAGACTTGAGGAATGCTGCTGACAAGGTCCTTCAGAGGAAGAATTGAGCCTTGTCTGACAAATTTAAGAATATTTTTAAAACAATATAGAGGACTCAAGCTCTTGATAGTTATGAATTTGAAGTCAATAAAACAATGTCTACTTTAATATAGTGATATACTTATTTATTGTACATTGACTGTGAGAATCCTGTGCTAGTTGCTAAAATGTTATAATGATGAGTATAACACATTATTAAATAAACCACATGTCAAAAGATGTATGAACAACTGATACTCTGAAAAAATGTTGGTTTTTTTGTAGGAATAACAAAGTCTTACATGGTAAATTATTTTAAACACAGAGAACTCTAAAATCACAAAGAATGAGTTGGTAAATTAAAATACAAAAATGCATTGGAGTTTTGGTGTTGATGTATCTGTAGAAAAAAAGGCAGGCTATGTTGGGAAACTAGGAAGTAGCTTCTGAAAGATGATAGAGGTAAGATAGAGTGTTTGCTTTAGGATGGCAGCATGAAAGGAAGGTTAAGATCTTGCAAAAAATACATTGCCTAAAAAATATTTAGCCACAAAATGTAGAGCTTCTGATCTCCAGTTGTGGTCCAATAAGGAACAGAGACATACTTCATAGCTTGTTAAAAGACCAAAATCTTAAGGTCCATATTTATTTTACTAACTGAGAATTGCATTAATAAAAACTTGATAATGATAGCTTAGAAAGCTCAGTAAGTCTCCAAAGACTTTCCAGGTCTGAAGTGCTGTACATTTGCTTTGGGTAAAGAGTGATAGGGCACATAGTATCGAGTGTTTGGAGATAGCTCTCAGTGTGTGATTCCCAGACCAGCATTAGGAGTTATACCTGGAAATTTGTGAGCCATGACAGCTCCAAGGACTCCTCTCTAAGTTCATGAAAGAGATTCTGGAGTGTGGATACAGCATTTTGTATCTTAATAAATTACCTGACTTATTCTTATATCCTTAACTTAAAATAGTAGTTTAGAGTATTTTGGGGAAAGGCATCATCAATTTTGTTCAATGAGGTTTCCTCTTGAGAAGCATGGGAACAAGGTCAAAAGAGTTTATTGAAGTCTAGTGGATAATTCATAAAGTTGGGGAAAAACTAATTCATCTCAGGAGTCTGGTTTCCATGGTGAAGAGAGTACAGGCTTACAGCCATCTAATCATGAGAGGATGGAGGTTGAACAAGCTTAGCTTCAGATGAGAGTTTGATGATCACCCTCTAGCCATCTCACACTGGCTATCCCATGATATGCCTCCCTTTACTCATAATCTTGATCTTTGGTATGTAACTCCACCTGATATCAAAAACTTTTGATGGCGCTGTCAAATAAACAGATAGAACTAAAGAGGAGATCAACTTAGCTTTTATGAGGAGATGAGGAACCAGAGTGCATCAGCAAGAATTCAATTTGCATAAGTGCCCAGATTAGAAAGTCTGATAAATCACTCACTCTACTGCAAGACATTCCCCTTATGTGTAAATGTTGTATTTATTTATCCACTTACACTTTCATCTGGGAGGAACCTCATAATTTTTTTCACAAATGGCTAAAATTTAACACAATATTCTTCTAAAATGTTTTATTAATGATGTGTTCTGTAATAGCATTTTCATTCAAGTGTATCAAGTGCTTTGAAAACATTCTCCCTTTCTCCTCTGTCTCCCCTCTGCTAGTTCCCTCCCTCCCTAAATAGTTCTTTTACTACCTTAATGTTGTGTGTGTGTGTGTGCATGTGCATGCACACGTGTGCATGATCTACATGCGAGACGAAACAACAAAGTTTTCTTTCTGAATTTGTATTATTTTATAGTGAGCACATAAGATAAGTTTACTTATGACATTTTCTTATAGATTTATCATTTTGCTTGCTTGTATTTATTCCCGCAAACCTTCTGTTGTCTCCTTCCTTTTGTTAGTTTTTTCTTCCTCCTAATAGTCCCCCTTTTGATTTCATATTACACACAAACATGTGCATGTGCACACACACACATGTGAACACATGCACACAAATGTATGCACACACAAACATGCACACATAATACATACTCATATACATACATACATATTTACTTATAACATGCTCACGCATTTGCACAATCTCTCACTCATTTGACTTTATTTTCTCTTATTATTTTCTTTTTGTTGCCTTTTACTTTCCTGTTATCTATATATTTCATATTAATTCCCATTTAAATCTAGATTCTGTATATGAGAAAAACAATGTTTTTATTTCTAAATCTGAATTATTTTGCCTCACAAGATGAACTCCAGTTCAAACTATTTTTTTTCTGCAAATAAACTAATTTCATTCTTTTTCTAGCTGATTTAAATTTCATCACATGGTTATAACATACTTTACCCATTAATAAGTGAATGGGCATGTAGGCAGGTTCTACATCCTGGTTATTATGACTAATGCTACAATAAACATAGGTGTGCAAATGTCTTCCCACCAGTGACAGTTGGCATTTACAATAAACATTTTATATCAAGGTATGCGATGATGTGATGTTACATATTGCACTAATATAGTATTATCACTACCTAAATGAATAAACATTTGGTTTTTTATCTATTCACCCACTTGATAAAGATAGCTATATCTTTTCTTAAAATAAACAAAAGTCACTAGGTACATAGTAGCATCACAGAATTCCAGGCTTTTGAAATTGATCCTGTGATTTTACTATATATATATATATATATGTATATATACATACATATACATATACACACACACATATATTTGTCTAAGTTTGTTTTTGAGTTCCACATCTGGGATTCAAACTCGTTATTCCAGTTGAACTAATAGTTTAATGACAGTGGGAGCAGACATTATTTCTACCCAATCTTCCAACACTTCAGAACTACAAAGGAGAAGAAATCTCTTTGCCAAACTCCATTTCCCTTTCACTCTCATGCACTACTTTACAGGCAGAGGAGGTGGCTTTTCTTTCATTATTTCCTCAGCAAGGCCTCATTCAATGAGAAGAGGGTACATGAAATAGTGAATGATAACAGACAATGAAGGAAACCCAGTTAGGGCAGAGAAAATTGGGACCTGTCTCAAAGCTTATGGTGAGGATATTATGTGCACTACATTCAACTCAAATTAAACAAGCCTTTCCCACTGGAATATCTGTGCTTCATAGATACTTAAATATTCTATGAAAATCAAATTCCAAGTCGAAATAAGGTTAATTTCTTAGAATTGTGATGTAATCCGGGTACATGGGTAGGACTTTGCCAATATCTGTGTAAGTTTGAATCTCATGTTCCTTTCCTGCCCTAAAATGCCTGTCCTAGAAAAGACCCAGAACTTGTGGAAATTGGTCAAGGGTTCAGTGGGAGATGGAATTGTTCAATAGAGAGTTGGATAGGGAGCAGATGGATGAATGTAACCAAGGTCATATTCTCTATTGCTTAAATCCTGAGATTGTCTTGGGTTTCAAGCTCTCTCCCTTCCTAAGCTTAATGTTCTGCCTGGAAATTGAAACTTTAAAATTCAGTATTCAATAATCATGCTTCTGGATTCCAAGCACAGTTTTAACTTTGGCCTGGTTATTGTGCAGGGTGAGAGTTGCAGGTAGTGAGCCCAGAAGTTCTTTTCTCTATCTTCATCATATGGAAGGAGCCAAAATTCTTTTATCTCTGGGGAGAAACTGTCAACCTCTCCATGGAAAATAATTTTAAAAAGTTTTTGATTTTTATTCCCAAAGTGAGATCTTATTTCCCAGTACAACTCATTATCACAATGGGACAAAACAGAACTCCCAAGCTCTTGCCTAGATATATAAAGTCCATCTCCCTTTTTGGAGAGTGGCTGTCTGTGGCCAATCTGGAACCACTGTAAACTTTGGCCATCTGTAAATCTAAGGATTCCTTCATAAAGCTTTCTCAGGTGATGTTGAGTCTGTGTTTTCTTGATTTGTATACAAGAAGTGTATTTTTATGCATCATTCTATTTGCTTTTGAGTCTTTATGATCATGCTTCTTTATTTTTGAATTTCTGTTAATTCTTGTGCATATTTGAATAGATGCTACAGTTTGTTCAGTTCAAGATAAAGAGGTTTAAGACTATAAACAAGTCAACAAATTTCACTCTTATATAGGTTTTCTTTAGAAAGATTAATACTGATTCAAATGCCCTATGATTTCCAAGGTGCTCTCATTTGGGATTGCTAGAGGCAAACTTGGTAATACAGGTGGAATAATAATAGTAATAATAATAATAATAATAATAATAATAATAATAATAATACAGCTGGCCCCATAACAAGAGCTAGAAACTAGTCTCCATCTTGTCTGATTCTGATCCACAGATTTTATAGATTCTGTCACAGAATGGGAGAGACCTTGGTTGCCTGGAACCTCAGGCCTGAGATCAATCTGAGAACTGCATGGACCTTAATCTCAGTTCAGCAGGTGCCGCTAACCCCTCTCCATACTCTCATGTGGGCTTATTCTGTCTTTCATTATCTGTACTGTCCACAAACAATGTACCTTTAACTCTGGGAAAAACATTACTCTCATGAACTTCAAGCTACCTTTTTGTAACCTCCACACTTACTCATCTCCGCTCATTACTGGCCTTCATCTCCACTGAAGTCTCCTCTTGTTAAAACTCACTATCTCAATTTTCTCCAAAACTCCCCATGTGGCATTTTGTAATAAGTCACAGTTGGTTTGATAATTGTCTAGAGCATGCCAGGACTCTAAGTTTTGTCTGAATATCATATCTATGTTCTATTCATCTAGTAACGCTTTTTGTTTTCAAAAACACATTTTGGAGTCAGTCAAAGGAAGTCCTGTGGAGGATATGTGATCAGGCAGAAACAAAATCTTAAAAGAGTCCAGAGTCTAACAGGGAAGACAAAAGTACACACAGTATGTACCAATTGTTTTACTAGAAATAATTACAGATTGGTACATTTGCTTGGGTTCCGTTTGTTTGATTTTGAGACAGGATCTCTTTATATAGCTGTCCCTGGAACTTGCTATGTAGACCAGGGTAGTCATGAACTCAGAGATCTGCCTGCCTTTGATTCCCATGTGTCAGGATTAAAGGTGTGTACCTCCATGCCCTGCTGTGAAGCCATTTTTTTCCCATTGAGTTTCTCAAACTCGCACATAGAAGACATATTCCCAAATTTCAACAGTCAGCCAGATACCACAGCATTATGTCATACAAATGATAAAAAACAGAGAAAGACCATTTGCTTGGCATTACCAGCATCCTGAGCATTGACTCTATAGCCAGCACAGAATTACCTCTCAGCTTTGAATGACACTATGGTAATTTTGGCTAATGTAAACCTAATACCATTAATGTGGGAAAAAATACAGTCCTTGGATCAAGAAAGCTGTTTTTAAAATATTTTCCTTTGTGGAAATAACAGTATTTTTAGGAAGGAATAAAAAAAATGAATTGTAGAATCCCAAATTTTAAAAACTAGTAGATTGTCCTAAGAATGATGCAGGAATCAGCAGTAAGGAAATAACTTTGAAAGAGATTCATTTCATACACAATAGCTATGCCCAAGAACTTAGGCTTAAAATAAACACAAGAAAATACTTGTTCCCAAGAAGAATTTTAAGCATCTTGCTGAGGTGATGTATATTTAACAAAATTAATCTGAAACATCAGAGTCATCCACAGAACCAAGCCAGGTCAGGGAGGGGTGAACCACACCTTTGACCCTAGCTTTAGGAATATGGAAAGAGGAAGATAAGAGAGCTGGGTGGAGAAAGAGAAGAGGGCTTTTCAGCTTTCCCAAACACTTTTCTTTCCTTAGGACTCTGAGGCATTAAGCTGGAAGATTTCTAGAGATAGGTCTGAGGAGTTGGCTGGGTGGCTGTGATCTGTTTCTGATATTCCAGCTTTTCCCTGGTATATAACTAGAATTTGTGCAATATATTGCTGAATAGAAATGGTATAAATTATAAACAATTGTCAAGATAAATTATAAATGCTTTTGTGTTCTGTCCAAGCAGAAATGTCACTGTTAACAAAATATCAAAAGTCTATAAAATACTATAAAGTCAGGATTGAGATAAATTTCATTTTTGTTTACCCAGTATTATGAAAAGCTGTCATTGTGTAAGCTGTTGATTCCTGTTAAATTTACTATCCAGAAGGAATCTTTATAAGAGAACCTGCGTGCTTTGGGAATTAAAAACCAGAACATTGAAAAGTAGACAAAGGAATTTAGTGTAGCAACATGCAGCATGGAGAAGAAATTATAAAGTACCAGTTTTGAGACTTTCAATTATTGCTTATATATTCAATTGTTTATTCATCTAGTATTTTTTACACAAATTTGCTATGAATTTAAACTTAGGCAAATATTAGGAATTACTGGAGAAATTAAGTATTCCCCCTTTTCTGATGGAATTTCCATCTAATAAGAATCACAGATATGAAACTAACAAATACAAAGAATACATATGTTCACAAATTAAGGTTAATGTTTTTATGAACGGTCAAACACAGAAGAATGTCCTGTAAGACAGTGGTATATGAGGAGATCGATGGTTTTGGGTACAGTTATCAATTATTATAATAATTATACAGAGAGTAATTATGTGGAGCATGGATGGCATTTGGTGTCAAGATGTTGTGGAGGAGATTCAAGATAAATCATATAAGCAGAACTATTGTATATTAAAAGACAGATACAAAGCAACATGTAATAAAGACAAAAAATGTAAAGGAAGATCATCTATTTTATTTTCTTTCTTTTTAGAAAACTTTCTTATTACGTATTCAATGTGTCTTTCAAATTATGCATCTTAATCCTGTTCATTTTCCTGTCCCTTTACATCTGCCCTGCCTTTGCAGACATTAGCCCAATAAAAAAATTAAAAATTAAAAAATAAAAAATCTAGTCATGAAAGCTGCAGTGTGACACAGTGATTCACAGTATAAACCCCTTAGTTAACATATTTTTAACTTTGTTTGTAAATGTTCACTGCAGAGTCATTGGTCTGGTTTGAGGCCTCGGCTTTCTACTACACTATCAACACTAGGCCCTCACTGGGACTCCTCTTGGTATCCTGTTGTTGCCCTGTGTTGTGGAGATCCTGTAGTCTTGGATCTGCATCTCAGGCTTTCATGTGCTACAGAAGATCACAGATGGGCAGAAGCTGGGGCAGGCCAAGTCACATCCTGGGTCTGGGCTTGGACAGCTCTACTGTTGGTCAGCCTGCCAATTCTCCTGTCCATGCCATCTAACAATGAGTAATCAAGGATTCACATAGAAGCTGTGAGTCACATATCTACTCTGTTGCGAATGGCTAAACACATGACAGAAACTTACTTAGCTTGAGTATCAGTTACATCAGTGTCATTCCATCTACTGTTTACATTTCTTTTAAAATTTTGGTTTAATATGACAACTACCATTCATTATATTACATTATATTAAGCCACACCACATAATTCTAAACATCAATTTTTTTCTTTTAAGATTTATTTACTTATTATGTATACAGTGTTCTGTCTGCATGTTAAGCTTCCATACAAGGTCTCATTATGGATTGCTGTGTTGCTGGGAATTGAACTCAGGACCTATGGAATAGAGGCTAGTGTTCCTAACACTCTAGGCCATCTCTCCAGCTCGAAACTTTATTATTTTCACACTCTGATATGTCCATTGACGGGCAATGGAGCCATTTATCTGCATTTTTGCTCATCCATGGATTCTGAATCAAATCTTATTTTGACGCACTTCATTATGGACAGATTTGCTGAACTCTCATTTCCATTTATAGGTAACTTCTAAGTTCTCATTTTCATCTGAAACTTTAATTTCTAGCCTTATAAAGCCATAATTTCCATTTATTCAATATATTGCTTCCTGTTTCAATAGTGTGAGGGCACATGGGCATTATAACTTACTTAGGTGTTCTTGTCTTCGCACATTTACAGTAGCTGAGTGTAAATTCAGCTCCATGACTCTAACCTAGATCAAACAGAGATTCACTTTGCCCACCTTAGAAAATCAGAAACAAGAGCACTGAATATCAATATTCTCTACCTTCTACTCATTTAAATATGAGAATAGTATACTTTCATTTTATTAGAGGACAAACAAGAAGCCATTTCTCATAAGATTGAGAAATATGAAACACCTCTTTGACCAGCAACATCTGCACATTGGGGACTCAGGGAAGAGGAAGAATGATGTCCATGTCTGTTATGTTACTTCACCCACTACCTTTCCTATTTCCTTCAGTTTTTACAGTAGATGTTAACAGGTGTGGCTCAACAGGCATGGGCTAACTTCACTTTGTTTCAAATGCAGGCGAAGATTTATCTCCATTGTTGGTGTAATGGGAACGGTCAACAATGAAAGTCTTGACCTGCTATCAGTCTTCCTGACTGGCATTCCAGGACTGGAGTCCCAACATGGCTGGCTCTCCATTCCCTTTTTCATCATGTACATGGTTGCCATTGTGGGGAACAGTCTAATTATGGTAGCAGTTCAGGCAGACTCAGCTCTCCATGAGCCAATGTACCTGTTCCTCTCCATGCTGGCCATCTCTGAGGTGGGAGTCTCTGTGTCCACACTGCCCACTGTTATGGGAATTCTTTGGTTTGATGCCTACAGAATTGACTTTGATGGCTGTTTGGCCCAAATGTTCTTCATTCACACTTTCTCTGGCATGGAGTCAGGAGTCCTGTTGGCCATGAGTTATGACCGCTTTGTAGCCATCTACAACCCTCTCCGCTATACAGCCATCCTAACTCTGCCTCGGATCATATTTTTGGGTATGGGGATTACACTGAAGAGTGCTGCACTCATGGCCCCACTTCCAATTCTTTTAAAGCAACTGCCATATTGTCACATAAATATCCTCTCCCATTCCTATTGCCTCCACTCAGACCTGATCCAGCTGCCTTGTGCAGATACTAGACTGAATAGCATCCTAGGCTTGGCCATTGTCTTGGCCACTTTTGGGCTGGACTCATTGCTCATTGTGATTTCTTATGGGCTCATTCTTTACACAGTGATGGGTATTGCTACTGGGGAGGGTCGCAGGAAGGCACTCAATACATGTGTGTCACATATCTGTGCAGTGCTTATATATTATGTGCCTATGATTGGTGTGTCTGTGATGCATCGTGTTGCCAAGCATGCATCACCAGTGGTTCACACACTCATGTCGAGCATCTATCTTTTTGTGCCACCAGTGCTCAATCCTATCATATACAGTGTCAAGACCCATCCTATTCAACAGGGAATTGCCTCCTTGTTCTCTTGCAAGAAGGGATTGATCTGAATCACAGACTTGTGGGGCAGGGATTATTATTGAATCCATAAACTATGGAATGTAAGTCTCCCACGGGTAAAGTTTCCAGTTAGGCATTTTGACAAGGAAAAGGAGGGAGGAATTCACAGCCTTACTACAAATTTGATTCTGAATCACAAGTGACATACTCAAATGCTACTGATCTTACATTTTATGGACATGCATTATCTCAGAGTATACACATTTATTCTTTTCTTCTCAAATCACATACAATTATTGAAAGCAGAGATAACAATTTTCCCTTTATTCAATTTTAACTCTTAGCCTATAGTAAGCTAATAATAGTTTTGAAATTTAATGATATATAAATTAAGTAAAACATTTCAGTTTTATGGGATTCTTAGGGATAAAGTACCCCCTTAATTAAGAAAGGTGATTTTGGAAATGCTTCTTAAATGAGAATTTACTGCTTGCCCTATATATTCATGGTTCAAACAGTTTTTAAAATTATGATATAATCCTCTTTCCCTTTGATAATTGCCCATCTTTAAATAATAAACTGTATAATAACTTACCTATAAATGTACCTTGCTATATAAGGTACTGATTCTTCCCCCCAACACACCATGTAACATTCTTCACAACTAGAAGATGTGTGTGTTTAATGACTCTGGGGTACACATGACTGAATGATTTTGAATGAGGCATAAAGTAAAATATTAACGTACTCAGCTGCCCAGGCGTGATGCTTGAGTATTCTGTATCCCCGTTTCCCTTCTCCAGTTCCCTCACATTTCATCAGTCTCAACAAAATGTGAGGTGTATTCTGTTCCCCAACTCCTTGTCTCACTCAGCCCCTCTCACTTCTTCTCCTTCTGTTTTTGTGTTAATAGAAAGCTTCATCCAATAGGTATGCCACACTCTCACCCTTGAAACTTCCTTTCCCATTGCCTCACAGGTCTACATCAGGCCCTCAGTCCCTCTCACCTCAAGGCCCCCAATTAAAATGAAAATATTTTTGATTTTTTTCTCCCTATTCATTTAGTTCACCAGTCACCTATACACAGTAATTTTTTGAAGTGTTTGTTTTGTTTGAAACAGCAATTATAGATTTTTGTTTTGTATATTCTCTAAGACAACAAAAAAATCTCTCTAGCTTCAGTATATTCTGGTTGATAGCTAATGTTTTATAATAAATGTATATAGTTGGTGAGAGTTCATTTTCAAATATATTATTGTAGCTTCAAAGTAGTCCATTATATACTTAAACATTCCATGATTTAAATGTACAGTGTTTTAAAAAATTAACATTAATAATTTGAGAATATAGTCTTCAGTAGATATTTAGATCAACATATTTGTTGCTTCTAACTTACTTTTTATTTTTGTACTCCAACAAAGTCTTGATTGTAAAATGTATTTTTGTGTTTGAAATTATTTAATGTTTATCTATTATAAATATATGTGACAAAACATACATACATATTTAAATATGTGTTTCCAAATTAACTTCTCATACTATAGTTAGAGTTCATGAATTTGACCCAGAGCAAGTCAGGTATACAGGAGGATTTGGAAGAGAAAAAGGGAAGGGAGTCATAATGTAATTATAATTTAAAAGTAAAACAAGTAGCTTAAAAACTAAAAAAAGAAAATACATTTAACATATACTTTATGTAAACAATAGAAGCATTACAATTTTACATTACATAAAAATTTTAGATAGGAACTGATCTTTTAATAATATGAATAGTTTTTATATTGCAAGTAAATGTATGTTAATTAATAGGACCTAGTTTGGCCTGCATGTTACTTTCTATATTTTCTGAAGATGTTAATACTGGAAAGCTTGATAACATACATAGGGACATTGATATTGGAGTTGCTCTGTTACTGTCTAGTGCCATTGCCTAGTGGATGCTTCTGAAATCAAATCACACAATTTAAGAGAACTCAGCATGAAATTAGTTAAGCTCTTTCTTACATTCCCATTTCCCCAACTTAGTTTCATAAACTTTTTCCATTTTAGCTCTTGAAATATAACATTCATTTGTTGTTCATGTGGCACCAACATCTATGATTTATCCTTTCTTTAACTGGTCTCCTAGTACACTGAGTTTCTTCCAGTATTATGGGTTGAAATTATATAAGACCTCATATTTAATTAAATTTTAGTATCTAGTAATTCAAGAGGTATGCAAAGGATATAGCTTCAGTGAGCATGTTTATACATTAAAAGAATTTTGAGTTTGTAAGACAAAATCATATGCTTTGCCATATGTTCAAAACACTGTGCAGAAAAAAGAAAAAGTTTTCTATTGTAAAAATGGATTTCTCCATCTCAAAGTCAAGTGGTTAGAAAAAAGCAAACCTGAGCTAAAAAATACTTCTAATTCCTAGCCAAACAACAATGTTCCTTGCATTAGCTGGTAGTATCCTTTAAAGCATCTGTTTTACTCGAAATCTTTCCTATGTACAATTTATAGTTTGATATTTATGCTTGATTTCACTTTACGTAATAAGATTACTCCTTCAATGTAAACTTTAGTCTTCAGTGCACTTTTCTCTGCAAGAGGAGGTGAGTGATTCTCTGGCGGATCTGCTTAGTCTTCACACTGTAAATGATAGGGTTCATCACAGGAGGTGCCAGCAAGTAGATATTGGCCATGAGGACATGGACCAATGGAGAGGCATGCTTGGCAAAGCGGTGGGTCATAGACACACCAACCATGGGGACATAGAGAACCAGAACAGCCAGCATGTGGGACAGACAGTTGTTGAGAGCCCTGCATCGCTCAGTCCAAGTGGCTGTATTCAAGATATTTTTCAGAATGAGTGCATAGGAGAGAACAATGAGAAGAGGGTCTAATACAATAATGAGCAGGACCAGAGCAAATCCATACCACCTGTTGACTCTGATGTCAGCGCAGACCAGGTGAATCATATCCTGATGGAGGCAGTAGGAGTGTGAAAGAAGGTGGGAATGGCAGAATGGCAGGCGCTTAAGCAGTAAAAGGGAGGGAAGAACAGCTAAGACACAGCGGCAAATGATAGCCAACCCAATTCTCCCAATGACCTCATTGGTGAGGATAGAGGCATAATGGAGCGGGCGGCAGATGGCCACATAACGGTCAAAGGACATGGTCAATAGAACAGATGACTCCATAAAGGAGAAGCCATGGAGGAAGAAGACCTGGGCAAAGCAGGCCTCAAAGATGATTTCCCGAATGTTGAACCAGAGCAGCTGCATGACAGTGGGCAGTGTGGTGAAAGTGAGACCCAGGTCAGTGAGGGACAACATGGAGAGGAAGAGATACATGGGTTGTTGGAGGGATGGCTCTGTGTAGATGACAGTGAGGATGGTGATGTTGCCCATAATGGAGATGGTATAGAGGCAGAAGAAGGGGATGGAGATCCAGAGATGGAGAGCCTCAAATCCAGGGATGCCCGTGAGGATGAAGTAGAAAGGATCCTGAGTGGTGTTAGTTACTTTTGACATGCTTGGTGGATGCAGAATACAGATTCTGCATTCACATTAAGAACAGCGTCAGTATGATACTGTAAGAAAATCATTGCTCATTCAATCAATATAATCAAAAATTTTACATTAAAGATAGCTGCAGATAAATTCATTACTAAGTTATTCAACAGCTAGAAGCTGAACACTGAGGATTCTCCCATAAATTTCTACTCAAGATTAACATTCTTTCAATTTATATTTCTTCTTCTGTGTACTAAAGTTATCTCTGATGACTGTTATATCTGTGCATATGTATATATATGCACACATACATATAGAGAAACTGAAACTAATCTTATTAAAATCTTAAATAAACAAATGACCCAAGTTTTGTCTCTCTTTTAACTGACAGACTTTACAGAAAGATTACCTTTTTTTGTACTTTGTACTATTTACTCAGATAAATGGTATTTAAATTGGGAAGTATCAAGGTAACTTCCAAGTATCTTTCTTCAGCCACTGTGTAGATTATAATGTCAATTATTCCCTTAAGGAGCATAGAAATAAAACAGAACTCATGGGGCAACATCAGTTTGTTTTGTGCACAAAGAGTTTAATATTCAAAGGGATAATCCATGAGAAATGACCAATAGATGAACAGTAAGTAGGCCTGATAAGACAGGGAGAAATCATTAAAACTTATTATTATTTGGCAATTAGCTGAAAATCCAGGAGTTAATATGATAATGTAAACCAGAATTTTGGGTAAGGAAGAAAGAAGGTAGGGTAAAAAGGAAGGAAAGGAGGCATATTAGGATCTATATAAAGAAATGCCAAATTTAGCCATTAGACAAATATGAAAAAGAAGCAACAAAAATTATATGCAAAGAACTTTTCAGTAAAAGAAACATTGCAAAGATATTTTAATGTTGGCAGAGTCATGGGAAACAAAGCCAAGATGAAATAGTCTGGGGGTGGAGGTGTTGAGAAACTTTGCAGAGTATTTGATATTGTATTCTCAAAGGGCCCTATACTGTCCTCTAGAGGATGAATGCAGGACTTCTTTAATTGTAGTTTTGAAATGTTCTGAGAATGAAAACTGTGGATGTATTTTTTAGGAAAAAACTCATTATTCAATTATTTATTATAACTTTAAAGCATTATAATCTCATGCCTTTTAAGAGTTCTATAAATTATAAATTTACTAATCAGGGAAATTCACTTAGAAATTTGGACAGCAGCATTTGCAGCAACAATATAAAATTGGGGAAAATAGGAAACAGAAAATAGAAGCAGAAATAGATGACTAGCAATAAGGAAGATTAAAAAACTAAAATATTTATAAGTTTTTTGTATAAATCAATATAAAACCTAGATAATCTGCTACATAAAAATGAGAACATGCAGATATTTACAAGTGGATTTTAAGGATGTTAATAACACCAGGAGAATGACCAATGGAATGGCAAAGAGTAAGAATGCCAATACACCCCAACCGGAGAATTCTTCTCTGGGATTGAGGTCACACCCAAGGGTTTGATCTCAGACCCTTGGCAACAGACATGACCTAGGCTTTAGTTGTGAGGGGCCTCCTCTAGGGACCCCTACGTTGCCTGCCTGAACCCCAAATCCAGGGCAAACTGTGTCATTAAACAAGGACTGAAGACTTTACAACTCAGAAACATGTCCAGAATGGAATCAGAGATTGAACAAACCCCTTGCTCAGAGCAGACAGAAGACACAAAAGCCCTGTAGCCACAACTGTCTAGCAGCTGAATAAGAGTGAACCACTGAAGCCATGGGCATATTACAGTGCAAGAATACATAAAACAATATAAAGAACAACAAGGGAACACCAGAATAAACTGGTGGTTCTACAACTATAACACCTGAACAGAGCAATGAAGAGGAAACAGAAGGAAACAAAAGCAAAAACACCTTTATGAAGATTATTGAAGCCTTCCAAGAGGATATAAAAAAACTCCCATAAAGAAATAGAAGAAAATACAAACAAAAATTGGAAGAGATGAACAAATCCTTGAAAGAAAATCAAGAAAAGGGGAACCAAAAAAGGAAAGAAACATTCTAGGAACTAAAAATTGAAATAGACGCAATAAAAACGTTACAAAATGAGACAAACAGAAAATCTAAAGAAAAGCGCTGGAATGACAGACAACAAGAATAACCAACAGAATCCAAGAGATTGAAGAGAGAATCTCTGGAGTGGAAGACTTAGTAGCGGAAATAGATACATCAGTCAAAGAAAACACTAAAACAAAAAAAGTCATAACACAAAATGTTCAGGAAAATTGGGACACCATTAAAAGACCTAAACTGAGAATAATAGAAATAGAAAAAGGAGAAGAATACAAGCTCAAAGGCATAGATAATGTATTCAATAAAATCATAGAAGAAAACTTTCCCATCCTAAAGAGGGAAATGCCTATAAAGATACAAGAAGCTTACAGAACACCAAATTGATTTGACCCCCTTGTCACATAATAATCAAGCCACAAAACATACAGAACAAAGGAAAAATTGTAAGAGCTGCAAAAGAAAAGGGCCAGCTTACCTATAAAAGCAGACCTATCAGAATCACACCTGACTATTCAATGGAAACAATGAAATCAAGATGGTCTTGGTCAGAAGTTATACAGACACTAAAAGAGCATAGCTGCCAACCTAGACTTCTATACCCAGCAAAACTATCAATCACCATATGGAGTAAATAAGATATTTCATGACAAAATCAGACTGAAACAATAAGTGTCTACAAATCTGGCTCTTCAGAAAGCATTATAGGGAAAACTCCAACCTAAGGATTTCAGATACACCCATGAAACCACAAATAATCAATAATCCCACAGAAGAAAAGCCCAGAGAAAAGAAATACATTCAGGCTACTACCAAAAATAACAGGAAATATCAATCAGTGGTCACTAATATCCTTTAGTATCAATGGACTCAATTAACGTATAAAAAGATACAAACTAACACTATGGATACATAAACAGAAGCCATCCTTCTGCTGCATATAAGAAGCACACCTTAACCTTAAAAACAGACACAGGCTCAGAGTAAAGGGGTGGGAAAACATTTTTCAATCAAATGGTCCTAAGAAACAAGCTGGGGTTGCCATTCTAATATTTAACAAAGTAGACTTCAAACTAAAATCAATTGAAAGAGACCACGGTGGACATTATATATTCATCTCAGAAAAAATTGACAAAGATGAGATTTCAATTCTGACTAATTATGCCCGTAATATTAGGACACCCATCTATGTAAAAGAAATACTACTAAAGCTTAAAACCCACATCAACTCTCACACTCTAATAGTGAGATTCTTCAATACCCAACTTTCACCCTTGGATATATCAACCAGACAGAGACTCAACAGTGAAGCGAGGTGTCTAACAGAGGTTATGATGCAAATGGATTTAACATTTACAGAATCTTCCACCCAAACACAAAGGAATGTACATATTTCTCAGCACCACATGTAACTTTCTCTAAAATTGATTGCACAATTGGTCATAAAGCAAATATCAATAGATACAAAAAGTTGAAATAATCCCTTGTATATGTTGAACCATCAGGGCCTAAAGTTAGACTTCAACAACATCAAAAATCACAGAAGGCCTACCAATTCATGGAAACTACACATCACTCAACTGTATCACCTCTGAGTCAAGGAAGAAATTAAGAAAGAAATCAAAGTCTTCCTAGAATTTTATGAAAATAAATCCACAACATACCCAAACTTGTGGGATACAATGAAAGCAGTCTTAAGAGCAAAATTCATAGTACTAGATGCCTATATAAAAAACCTAGAGAAATCCCACACTAGAGACCTAACAGCTCAGCTGAAAGCCTTAGAACAATTAGAAGCAAACTCACCTAGGAGGAGTAGATGGCAGGAAATACTCAAACTTAGAGCTGAAATCAATACAATTGAAACAAAAAGAACAATACAAAGAATCAATGAATCAAAGAATTGATTCTTTGAGAAAGTCAACTGTATATAAACCCTTTTCCAAACTAACTAAAAAGCAGAGAGAGAGAGAAAAGGGATCCAAATAATATCAGAAATGAAAAGGGGAACATAACTACAGATTCCCAGGAAATCCAGAGAATTATCAGGTCATACTCTGAAAATCTATACTCCACAAAATTGGAAAACCTAGAAAAAAAAGGACAGCTTCTTAGACAGTTACCATTTACCAAAATTAAATCAAGATCAGATTAAATACCTCACCACACCTATAACCCTAAAGGAAATTGAAGCCGATAGTGATAGAGAGAAGAGTGAGTGACTGGGAGGGGCAGATGGAGAAAGGGAGTCTGAACAATGGATACATGGATAAAAAAATATGACTTTATTCATAAGAAAGGATGTCCATACATCATAAGAAAAGACAAGTGACCATAGTCAAGGCTATGAAGCTGCCAAGGTACGGAGCACTAATGTTCTTCACTAACAAATTTGTCATTAATATTTAGCAACTTAGAAAATATTCAAAATAAAATCATGTTGAGTAGAAGTTGGCTATAGATTTGTAAAAATGTAAAAGAAAGAAATCTGACATAGACTACGTTGGTGCCTCTATCCCCCTACACTATGCAATGATAAGATTGTTCATACAATCAGGAAATAACCATAGCATAGTGGCTCCTTTTGGCTATCCAGCCTTATTCCAGCAGAACAGTTCATCACTCACTATATTTGGTGCTGACTCAGATACTCTAAAATAGAGTTTGAGACTCTATATCTCTTTCCTTTTTCTAGATTGTAGACACATATTTTGTTTTTAAATTCATATTTCCACTTGCATTGGTAGGTCAGTACAATATCCATAGAAGAATATATTTTATTCTTAAAGATTTATATTTTTGAGCTGACAGAACTAGATGAAAAAATACTAAGAGTGATGAGCTATCTGGAGGGGACCATTGATTGCCAAGAGGTCAGACTTATTGTGAGATTTCCAAACACTTCACGAAGAAATAAGAGGTAACACTATGGGATGGTGGTTATGCTCACTTCTCAGTGAACAATGTATCTCTCTATATCTGATAGCACTGTATACCTTAAATTCCAGAATGATTTCTTTTTGATACCTTTCATGTGTCCTCACAAGGGTAATTTTTGATGATGTTACAGTTAAGTACAACTCAGTCTCTGTGGTAAGTTGATCATCACTGGGGATGGCAGAGAGCAGAGGGGGAATCATGACATTTACAGAACTGCCAATACACTGCCCTAGAATATTACAATTTTAACTCAGTTAACTAGTATGTAATTACTGTTCACTATTCTTTAAAGAAAAAAACAAGATTTTTTTTTCCTTTGAGAAGCCAGGTAGCCTCTTTTATTTTATTTAATTTAGTTAAAGTGTAGTTTATTGAGTGCTCTTGCAAAGGAGCTGACTCAGTCCAGTGATGAAGGCTCACATACACACAGCTGTGAATTTGAGCTGTTTTTCTTCTTTTTAGAGTCAATATAATGAAATAATGGGGTTTATTATGACACATCCGTATACATGTGTACACCATACATTGCTCATGTTTGTGTTCTTCTATAACCCTTCCTCATACCTACTCTCTTTTGGTCCCTTTCTACTTCAGAATTAGTCCATATATACATGAGAAACACACACACACACACACACACACACACACACACACACACACACACACACACATCTTGGTTCTGAATGTGATAGAAAATGTGGTATTTAAAATGGTGGACAAAGAGTTAAGATGGTAAGCCAGCATCTGCTATGAATACGAATTCTCTCTAGCCCTGCAGAGGTTGTACTTATGATGGGAACTGAGGTAGAAAGGGGGGTAAAAACCAGTGCTCTGAAGGGATAATGATTTTTTACAAGGCCTTAAGCCTGAGAGAGATACCATTAGTTTTCCTGTTAGTAAAGGTGCTGTGGACAGAAAGATCCCTGAAAAAAGTATGAAATTAGTAGACAACACAATTTCTGAAGGCGAGAATGTATTTGTGTGTTACAAATATATCAATGTGTGTGAATACAGATATGTTAGTGAGTATATGTATTTGAGCATGAGTGTCATATGTGACACCCCAGGGTAGACCTAAAGCCTGGAAATCTGTATTATGAAAAATCAGAAACAGATGGAATCAAAAAAGGAGGAGAAAAGAAAGGAGAGCCAGGCTTAGTACTGGTAAACTATGAAGTTCTTTGCTACAATACTGATTTATGGTCTATTGAGTAATTCTGAGAAGGGCCAATTCTTTAGCCAACCCTGCCATGTGAGGTTGTGATGCCTGCATTCTTGTGGGATAGTTTATTCAGCTCTTCATGCTCTATCTAGCTCTGCTTCTTCTAGAACTCATCCTTTTGCGCTGAGGTCTGGATTGAGTAACTGGAAAACATTAAATTCTTTCTTTACCATCAGATTGCCCTTAACTCACAAAGCCTCACTTAGGGGGCACTATAATGTCCAGTCTCCGGATGGTCCATGATGGTTTCTCTTTATTCCTTTTATCTGTTTTCTTGTTTCCCCAAAACTCATTTTCTTTCAGAGACATTTGACAAGACTTTTGTAGAGCAGAAAGGGTGACAAAAATAGGAGCAACAGGAATATCATCCTGTGAAAGCCTCTTTCTAGGGCAAGATTCTGATGTGGAATAAGGGCGCCTGGACCACCCTCAGCAACAGTGGGAGTGTGTGTGTGTGTGTGTGTGTGTGTGTGATAAATTCCTACATAAAGTGCTTCATGTTTTCTATCCTCCACATTTCCCTCCAGCCCACCTCTCCATGGCACACCTCTGCTACAGGTCTGCTTACTTCCCACTGCCCTTATAGATTAACTCTATCTCAGTAACCAGCTTCTCCTCTTATTGCGATCCATTTTTGGAATAACCCAGCCCCACACTGAGTACTCACTGTGTTATTTCAGTGCTCTTTAGCTTTTGTTCTCTGCCTCATGTCTGCAAGTGGTTTTTATGTTGCAGGAATATGCAGATTGTGCTTTGGAAGTCAGACCTCAAGGGAGAGAACCAGCAAGCCTCTCTTGTTCAGATGTGTTTGTGAAGCTGGAAACCTAAGCATCCAGACCTAAGGTCACATGATTTGGCTCTGGATTGATAGCATACTCTGAAAAATTAGTGCCGAGGTATTATTATATAAAGGGTCAAAGGGTAGGAATTAAATTTTAAGTCTTTATGCCTGACAGGGAAGGATTGTATTTATTCCTTAGGGTGAAATTCTACTGTCTTGAATGTGAGGTTTATGTTCAATTTATTGGAAAAGCTGTTAATCATCATCTAAGTTTAAATTTGAAGTGCTAAAATTGTTTATGTAAATTCCTATTCTGACAGCTTATAACAGGAAGTTTAGGGCAGAGATAATATGGTTTGAGATTGTTAAAAAGATGTGAAGACAAGAAATAAAACTGTTTGTCTTTGGTGAATTCAGACCCCTAGCCTGAAAAAGAAAAACTAAATAATAGAAATAATAGCAATGAACACAATTTTGTCGGTAACATTTCCTGAACATTCTATGTTCATCAGCAGTTGAGGAAGCTGACCTGTAGGAATGTGCTGGCCTCTGAGGTTAAGTGAGAATGGCCTATGTTCTAACGGAGGCTTGTCTCAGTAATTGTCTCCTCCTCATTCGGGTTTTGAGGACTGTCTGTGATTGAAGATGAGTTAGCCTTTAACCATACTCAGAGCTGATGTATCCTGGAGATGGTGAGAGTTGTCTAGATCTGGAAGAGTCACAAGTCTTTGGGCAAACAGGTTGTCCCTTTACAATGACCTGCAAGGAAGAGCTGTGACCTAAGTACACATTATTTTCTCTCTAGGAAGGCAGGGTCTCTCCTCAGCATGAAGGGGATGTTTATATAAAATAAAAATTACGTTCACATAGTTCATATATGCTAAGAATAATAGCTAGTGTAATAAAATTTTGAGACAGCTTTGTATTTCTCATATTAGCAAAATCCAAGAATATTGAAAGACTCTTGATGGCAGATAAATGGGTATAAGTACTTTGGAGGAGGATGACAATGCTTTACCTACCAAAATTATATGTTTACAGAAATATTTACATAGAAATTTCATCTCCTGAAATTACATTGACAAATGCATCTAGCCACATAAATACCAACACATATGTATGAAAACTTTGACTACAATACTATTTATAAGACTACATAGAAACAGGTACCCTGGAAACCTATAAATTCTGATAAGCATAATATACCAGAATTTACTGAATAAAACATATGGGTATAAAAATAAGTGTCAAAGCTTTCACATACAGGCTCTGAGATATCTAAAAGGCATAACATACATATATTAAACAAGTTTTCAATGGAAAACAGCATTAGAGGCAAATGAGTGTCCCTTTATAGCAATCTGCAGAAAATAGCTATTCAACATGATGCATTTGATTTTTTTCCCATGAAAGGCTGACTCCTTCCTTAGAGTTAGAGGCTGTGAAGAGTGCCACCTAGAGACATCTGCCTTAAGAGTTTTGTGCAACTTTATTTTTGTTAATTATTTTTAGGTGATTCTATGTAGTACAGACTGGCCTCAAATTTGTGCGATGGATAAAGATGACCTTGAACTTCTGCTTCTCCTGCCTCTACTTCCCCACATTACAAAAAATTCTCTTGTTTAGAACCAACATGCACACAATTTAATACATATACATGTAATATGCATATATATATAAAAGGAAGTATAATTATTTGAGGTATTTTTTGATATTTGAAGAGACAAAACAGAATTACTGAGATGTAGAAAAAAAGCACCTATGTTTGCTTTGCCTTTACATTAGAAAACTCAAAGTTCCAAAAGCCTTAGATATTGGGGTATTCAAAGTAAGGGAGCTGAATAGTCATCATACAAACTTTGAAAATGGAAGTGAGCTGCTAATACTTTCATTTTCTACTACATTGTTTGACATACTGATCCCACCATTTCCTTTGCATTCCTGTAAATGTGAAGTGCTTTTCTCTGGATTCCCTAAAGTTATCCTTTTTTATTTTCTTGGCCCAGGGAATAAACCCGTTTATATATGTATATATATATGAGTGTACACACACACACACTCCATTATAGTTCCTTACTAGAGTCTAATTCACTTCTACTAGACAGTGGGTTTATAAAGAAAAATTTATTTTGTTTTGATTGTGTGTATATGTGTGTGTGTGTGTATGTATGTATGTATGTGTGCATATTCAACTCCTTTGACCTGGAGTTGAAGGCAGTTGTGAACTGCCTAATGTGGGTGCTGAAAACAGATCATGGGTTCTGTATGAGAGCAGTATGCACTCTTTACCACTGAACAACTTAACGCATCCTAGACATTGTATTTTATGCTTACATAAGTTGTAGAACATACATTGGGATACCTGTGACTATAGAAATTATACACCTCTCCTTAACACCTTTCATTAAACTCTGAGTCTTTTCTCTGACAGCATTCGGAGGATGCCACGTCGGATCTCTTTTGTCCGGATGCTATAGACAATGGGATTGATGACAGGGGGGAAGAAAAGATAAGCGTTAGCCATTGTGGTTTGTAGCAGAGGAGACACATGATGTGCAAAGCGATGTACCATAGACAAGCCGATCATAGGTACATAATAAGCAAGCACAGCACAGACATGTGAGCCACATGTGTTGAGTGCTTTCTTCTTCCCTTCTCCTGTGGCAATGCCAAGTACGGTATGGAGTATAAGCCCATAGGATACCACAATAAGCAATGAATCTAGCCCAAAAGTGGAGGTAACAATGAAAAGTCCATAGATATTGTTGATAGAAATGTCCCCACAAGGTAAATGGATAAGGTTGGGGTGTAGGCAATAGGAATGAGAGAGGGCATTATGACCACAGAAGGGCAGTCTCTGTAACAGTATAGGCAATGGGGCCATTAGTATAACACTTTTCAGTCCAATAACAGCTCCTGTGCTAAAGATTCGAGGCAGTGTCAAGATAGCTGTATAATGGAGTGGGCTGTAGATGGCCACAAAGCGGTCTACGGACATGGCTAATAACACAGCTGACTCCATAATGGAGAAAGAATGGATGAAAAACATTTGGAGAAGGCATGCCTCAAAGGTAATCTCAGAAATATCAAAAAGAAAGATACCTAACACCGTTGGCAGAGTGGAGGCAGAAACACCAACCTCAGCCAATGCCAGCATGGCAAGAAAGAGATACATGGGCTGATGCAGGGAAGCATCTGTTCTGATGACATGAAGAATAGTACCATTCCCAAGGAAGATGATGATGTACATCAGGCAGAAGGGGACAGATATCCAGATGTGCTTTGTCTCTAGCCCTGGGATGCCAACCAAAATGAATGTTGTAGGTAAGAACCACATAGAGCTATTGGAATTCTCCATGTTGAAATCTCATCCTGTGGAGGGTAGTGTCAAGCCAAAAGTCAGAAACAAACTAGTGAGACCACATTATGTTGGAAAATGTCATTGGGCATCAAGGAAAGAGAAGAAGAAAAGAAACGTCAATTCATGTGACCAAAGATCTTCTTTCTGAAAATTGACAGAGATTCGCATTATGATATTTTTATTGTGAAGGAGTTTCTGTTTCGGCCATAAAGAAGTCACAGATGAAAGAAAAGGGATGCATCAAGCAGCAGTGTACCTGACATCAGCTAAGAGGGAAATGGCTGTCTTGTGTGGCTGTGGACACTCCTAGCTGTAGAAAGCTACTAGGGAAATAAACTTCTACACAATCACAGAATAAAGTTTTGACTAATGTTTATAATAAAATAAATAAAAGATATTGATACATATCTAAACACAAGATAATAACTTTAAAATTCCCAATGAGTAGGAAGTGGATAATGGAGGATCAAGGCAAGACTGATATCATGACAATGAATGCAGCCTGGAGCAAATAACTAAAATGCTGTGTGCAAATCACCCTATGATTGAGAAGGGATCAGAAACCAGGTTGGTTAATTTGTAAAAAACTTTATGGTTCCTGAAAATACTGTGATGATGACTCCCAGAATTTTTTGACTGATAATGTTAAATAAAACTGCTAATTTTATTCACTAGAATTTCTTTGTCTTAGATATGTTACTAACCTCATAACAGCAGCAATAATAGGAACCTAAGCAAAAGCAAACTTTCAATCATTTTTTCCTGGGCAGGAAATTTTGTCAGAAGATGAAAAACCACCTTCCTAGAATGAGCAGTGTATTGTCTTTGCAAGTCTAGTAATACAAGAGCATCTTGGATAGGGAAGATAGGAAGGGCTTCTCGTGGTACATTTTAAACTCATTTATCAATGAGATCCTATGTACGTGCATACCCATCCACCCATCCACCCTGCTTACCTATTCACACAGGCACAAGTCTGATGCACAAATACTTTGGTACAAATTCTTTTACAGCCACTACAACAGATAGAACTAACTATTCCACACTGGGCATTATTAAGTTCTTTCTGCCTTGCTGACCTATACCCAGTTAGCATTTCTCTCCAACAACCACCATATATGATGGAAAAAGTATAGAGTCCTAGGCTTACTCAGGAAATCTCTGCAATTTTTAACCATAAAACACAGAGAGCACATGTGCTTCTGCTCCTCTTCAGACATGGTCATTAAGGATCCTGAAATCTCCTTCTCAGTTACATTATATCCTAGGATGGAAAAATATAGATGCCATGAAAAAATCCTAGAAAGAGAATTTGATTTACTTTTAAAAGCTAGAGGAAGATTAATTTAGAAAGCAACAGGAAGTTTTCAGGTTAGGAGAAGTTAGGTGTATCCTGTAAAGGTGTCTAACCTGCTGAGTGTGGAAAGCATGCAGCTGATGGTGACTTGGCATGTGAACCAAGACAAAATCATAAACCTAATTAAAACAGTATAAAATTTTGCTTCTAAATTAATCTTCCAGTTCTTAATTATAAACTTTATACATGATGGTGCTGTATGCAATGTCAAAAGGTTGAAGGAACATGGCTGACAAAAAAAAATTATCTCCACAGTCAGTGTGTAACCTAGCATTTTCTCAAACACTGAATTAAGACACTGAGAAAATAAAAATTGTAGATTCATTGAAATATTAATATAACTGTTAATATAACGATTTTTGAATTTCCTGTTTCTTGTCCCTCTCAAATGTAGTTTGATAGCAGTGGATAGCAGATTTGGGAGAGGTCTGCATGGTGGTCTGTGTTGCAAGTTAAGAAGGAGAGAGTCAGGAACAAATCACTGACATCAGAGAGGATGATCACATACAACTGACTGTGTTAAAACACAAGCCTTAACATTTAGCTTCTTAAGTGGACCAGTCTCCTGAGTTGAGCAGCTTCTTCTCTTGACTGGCTTTACTGACTCCTTGATCCTACTGAACTCATATCTTGCTTTCCATAACTCAGGTAACTTGTTAACAGACTGATCCTAGAAAGAAGAGAGCCCCTTTCCTTATTTTTTCAGCCATTTGTTCTTTGTTGATTTCGTTTTCTATTGCTCTTGCATTTTTTGCTTCTCTCGCCTGCTTTTCCACAGTCATATAGGGGCAGATGTTCTTGAAAGATTTTAACACCGCTATGCTACTGAGTGTAGGATGTATGACAAATGTTGGGAGGTGATAAAACGGATAATTTAGTTGTGATGATGAAAAAATAAAGAGCACAGAAGAGAATAGTATAGAAACTATCAGCAGAAAGAAGAGACTGTGATACACCAAATTTTATAGTCCTTGAACTGCAGAGTGGGAGGTAACTCCTGTACTGAGTGCATTTTCACTGGCTTGTGTGTATATTTGTTTCTTTATTGTGAAAGATAGCAGTGGGGCTGGAGAGATGGCTCAGCGGTTAAGAGCACCGGCTGATCTTCCGGAGGACCTGAGTTCGATTCCCAGCATCCACATGGCAGCTAACAACTGTCTGTAGTTCCAAGATCTGACACCCTTATACAGTTATACATGTAGGTAAAACACCAATTCACATTAAAAGAGTGACTCCTATAAAATGTTAAAAAAGACAGCAGTGTTGTTATCTAAGGGTCGGAGTATGTATCATGAACTTTTAGCAACAAGTAAATGTTTATATTTGTTGTTCACGATCTCCTTTTAAAAGCATTCTCTGAGAGACCAAGTTAGTTTATTCCCAGTTTTCTAATTAAATTATTCTTTCCTATCACTGTCTCACTGATATTCTCATAGTATCTGTGAGGAAAACAAGAAAACAAGGAGTTCCAATTAATAGATCAGCTTCTGATCATGGGTTGCTTGGGAAACCCCAAGTGATATACCAGAAGAACTATTTCTAGAACCTATGATTCTGATATTGTTTTGTTAACTTGCTGTTAGGTATCTTCAGTCTTAGGAAATGCTTCCTCACTCTATCTCACCCGTTTAGGAAGCTAGAATGATGTGACTATTATTAGTAAGAAATCTACAGAGTTTTGACCTGGGATGAAGGTGAGACTCTGAAGCTGCTTTAAGATGCAGGGCTGGATGATCATAATCTTGAGCACTCACTCACCACTCAACATCAGGTTGGAAGCTCATTTTGGCAAGTCCTTTGTCCATGTCATGCTTATCTTCATAATCTGTGGCTAGAATTATGCCTTTTATCTTTTTAAAGCCAATCAAAATCTTTGGGAGTAAAGTAATAGAGACAGAGTCAGGTTCCCTTAAGAGCAATTAACTAAACTAATCAACACTTTCTCAATATCAGATGCCCCCAAGGAAACTAAATATGTTTATAATAATAAATGTGGATGTTTATTTTCTATGACAATTTAATATGTAATATATAGAAATTAATTGAAAAATTTAACATCCTTACACTGTAAAATGAAAGCAAACACTTGGAGAATAATATTATGTTATCTGAAAATAGTCATGTAAAATTTAAAGTTAGAAAAAATTATAAAAGGCTAAGGAAAGCAAGAAGGTGGTTGGGTGATATTAGCTTAGTCAAATAAATGATTTTATAGATAAATAGAAAGTACAATTTTTGATGTTCTACTATTGCTTAAACAGGTAGCTACAGTTACCAGTAATGACTTGTTGCTTCTAAAAGAGATAGTAAAGCATGTTTTACATACCACCACTCGACAGAAATGCTAAAAGTCTAAAGGATGGATATGCTACATTATCTTGACTCATTATAACTCAATCTATGACTAGGTTAAAAGAGCATGTGAGTATATTTAATTATTGCATGAGTTAAGAATAAAATACTATTTAAACATAAACATTTTAAGACAAAATTAAAACATATTTTGTTTTTAAAATTCACACAATCCAGTTGTGAGTTTTACTAAGATTGTTTGGAAAGCTTCATCTTTGTGCCACTAGTTTTAAAACAAAGAATCAGCTATGTATACTTGTATAGTTAGCAAAAGATGCTCTAAATGATAGAATATGCATGAATATACACAAGACCTTGACATTATAAATGAAGAGTGGCCCAAGAGACTTAGAAAAAAGTGGAGGAATTCAGAGAAAAAAGTCTGCAATAAGTGTAAGAACACAGCAAACATGAAGAGCTGTTCTGACAACTTTCACAGCCAAGACATAAAATCTATTATCCTGAAAAGAAAAGGTATTTAAGGGCCACAGTTGCACTGAGTATGGTATATTGGTAGAATAATAAAAAGAAATTCTCAGCAGGTACAGAGAAGAAGATACAGTGTATTTTACAAAGATCAACATGAATGTCAGCATCAATTGAGTCTTCAAGAAAATATTCATTTCCTAATGCAAGGAAATGCTGAAATGTTTTGTCAAAAGACAGTTATCAGAATATCCAGGTGAGATACTTCAGTGGTAACTATACAACACTTTGAAAAATAGCACATCAGTACAGATCTCATGCTAGATAAAAAGTTGTCTAACATACTAAGTAGTTTGATTAAGAGCCTTGAATTCATTGAGTGGCAACATACTCAAGACTAGGCATAGATTATATAAGGCACAGTCACTCAAAAGAAGAAAGTTAAAGTCTAGCAAAGTGCTCTTTACCAACTCTTGAACATGTAAGTACATGGTTAGCTGAGAGAGAGATATCACAAAGTTATTGGGGTTGGTTCATTTTCAGGACAGATACATGAATATATGTTGAAACAAAGGCATGTAGATTTCTTAGAGAGGATTATGAGTTGTGAAAGAAAACACAGACTGTTTTATTCTTATTCCTTCTAGGGGCTTTCTTTCTTTTTTTTGGTGTGCAACATTTTATTATTATTATTATTATTAACAAAGAAGTCACATTTTCTATCTTGTATATTCGTATTCAAGGTTCCTTCCCTCTCCCACCACATCAGGTCATTCTTTCTTCTCCACAAGTCCCCATCTCCTCCTGGGACAGGCAGCAGGCAGTCCTATGGTCCCACTGACCCAATAATGCTTAGTTCAGTCTCCACTCCTGGCATATCCAGTTTTCTCCCCCTCCCTCAAGAGGGGCTTTCTATTCTGAGCAGGAGAGAAAATAAGTGAATGATGGAGTATTGGCGTGGATTCCAATGTGTCTGAGAAAGGGAGAAAAAAAATGTTTGCAGTCTTCAAATTCCCTCACCCTAGGAAGTGTTAACAGGTGGGACAGAATTGGAGTACAGAGGACCACGATTGGGCAGAATGGACAGCTTTGCAAGGGAGGGAAGTCATGAATAGGAGTGAACTTTCCCCATGGATAATGAAGCCCCACACCAGTAAAATAAGAATTAAAAACTTTATTAGATAAAATGATCAAACCTTCAGTTTAAATTATTTTCTCCCACATTTCATGGCTAATTATTATGTTATTTAGTGGTCAAGAACTTAAAAATCACCCCCCCCATGAATTTGAATGTATTTTCCTGGCCATTACCTCTTGAATAATAAAAATCTTAGCTTTTATAGTATGAGATTGGGGAAATCTTTGTAATTTTAACAGATGCCCCATACATTCTCTTCTCACTTAAAATAACTCTACAAATATACCATTCTAACTTCTCAGATATTACTACAGTATTTCCATCTATGCTTCAGATTAAACCCCCACATGTGCAAAAGACTCCCACATGATCCTGTTGATAAGCTTCAGTGTTTATTATTTTTTTAATCAGGCTGTCCCTAGGTTTTTTTTTTAAGTATTTTATTAGAATGTAAATGAGAAAAGGGAAAATATTTTATTTAGTTTAAACTTTGATTATATGTGTGAACATATTGGATTTGAACTATTATTGGAGTCTGATGAAATCATTGCTTAATATGTCAGTGGAGGAAATGAATCTTCCTGCCCTCATCAATATCAGTAACAAACAGCAGTGAGGGGTATGGATAGGGATGGGTAGGAGGACAGAGAGAATTTGAGGGAGAGTGTGAACATAACGTATTGTTTACGTGTATGATAATGCTGAATAGCAAGAAAAGAAGCAAGGAAACAAAGAAAAGTAAGTGAAAATTATAGTCAATAGAAAAAGAACGGACAAAGGAGTAAGAGATACATAGTGTCATGAGTCAGAGTGATGCAATCAATAGGAGAATAACAAACAACACATAAGATCAAGTAAATATAAATAAATATATATATACATATACATATCTTCATCTTTATTCAGCCAGAAATTTATTTGTTCACTCACCAAGTATTTATTAAACATCTGCTATATTCTGAGTACTACAGAGACAAGTAGATATACAGTGAAAGAGAAGAAGAAGAGATGAAGCTCATGCCTTGCTGGGCTTGACAATCTTGAGTTGATAGGGGAGAATAAAACAAATAGCATGTCATAGATGACTACTGAATAACAGCTATGATGTGTAATGAGAGACCAAAGAAAAATATACTGTTCGCAGCAGGGAATGGGAAACTGTCCTAGTGGCTACTGAAAGTGGCTATGAGTGAATAGAACATTTGCAAATCTGGTAAAGGTCATTTTTATTTTATATTACTTAAATAACATTTTCTTATTTATTTTCTATACTGACTGTAGCTTTTTCTCTCTCCTCCCTGTCCCTTCCCTTCCTCTCTATACCTCCTGCCCTTCCACTTCTCCTTGTCTCCATTCAGAAAGGAGCAGGCCTCCCATGGGCGTAAACAAGGCATGACACATCAAATTGAGACACGACTAAGCTCCTCCACTTGTATCAAGGCTGGACAAGGTGATCTAGCACAGGGAGCAGGTTTCTAAAAGCCAGCTGGGGAGCAGGGATAGGTCCTAATCTCACTGCTAGAAACCTTGTAAAAAGACCAAGATACACAACTGTCACACACATGCAGAGGACCTAAGTTGGTGCCATGGAAGTTCCCTAACTGTTGGGTCAGAGACCATGAGCTCCCATTAGCTCAGGTCAGCTGTCTCTGTGGGTTCCCTATCATGACCACCCCTGGCTCATGCAATCCCTTCTCCCTTTTTTCAGCAAGACTCCCTGAGCCAAACCCCGTGTTTGGCTGTGGATCTGCATCTGCTTCCATCAGTTACTGGATCGAGACTATCTCTGATGACAATTAGGGACATTACCAATCTGATTACAGCAGATGGCCAGTTCAGATACCCTCTCTGCTATTGCTAGAAGGCTTAGCTGGGGTCATCTTTGTGAATTTCTGGGAATTTCCCTGGAGCCAGGACCCCCCCCATCACTCACTCAACTTCACACAATTTCTTTTTCTTTTTCTCTTTAGAAAATGAACAGACAAACAAACAAACAAAAAACCCAAAGCAAACCAGAATCTTTTAAAAAGAAAAGAACACTTGGTTATTTTTATTTTTAGAAAAACTTTATTTATTTATTTATTTATTGTGTGTATTTGAGCGCTTCAGATTCTTACAAAGTCTAGAAGAGGGTATCAACTCCCCTGGAGCTGGAGATACAGGCATTTGTGAACCACCAGATGTGGGTACTGGGAGCCAAAATTTCATCCTTTGGTAGAGCAGCATGTGCTCTTAATTGACAGCCAGATATAGCCTTCTTTTCTTTGCTTGAGCAAAATAAAACATACTATCTTGAATATTGCTAAAGAGAATTTTGCATGCCATGTTAAAGAAACATCAAACTATAAATCTAGGCCAGGTCTGGGTATTGAAACAATTGGATTAAGAACATATGAGCAAACTATACAGCTTAGATAGACACTTATGATGCATAGAAATGTTTATTCTCTATGCATTCATGAACATGAGATACTTTCACATTTTCTAGCTTTGAAGCTAACCATTCCTTCTTCCTCCCTACATTGCTTTTGGTAATACGACTGGGTTAGGGACCTCTAATTGATGGTCTAGGGTCTCTTAATATTTTCTTTGAATAAAGAATTGTATTAACCCTTGGCGAATCTGCTTGTTCTTAGCACTGTAGATGATGGGATTGAGCATTGGTGGTACCAGAAGGTAAATATTGGCCAGGAGCAGGCAGACAGCGGGTGCAGCATGTTTCATGAAGCGATGTACCAGAGCCACAGTGATCATAGGCACGTAGTACACGAGAACTGCACATATGTGTGAAACACAGGTGTTGAGAGCCTTCCTCCGCCCCTCCCCAGAGGTAATATTCAGAACCGCATACACGATCAGCACGTAAGAGAAAAGGATGAGGAGTGAGTCCAGTCCAAAAGTGGAAGTCACAATACAAAGTCCCAAAATGCTGTTGGGACGAGTATCCCCACAAGGCAGCTGAATTAGATCTGAGTGCAAACAGTAGGAATGAGAGAGCACATTGTGGCCACAGAAGGGCAGACGGTTTAGGAGAAAAGGCAGGGGGAACATGAGCAACAGACTCTTCAGTCCAAGTATAACACTGGTAGCAGCAATACGAGGCAGGGTCAGGATGGTGGTATAGCGGAGGGGGTTGTAGATGGCCACAAAGCGGTCCACAGACATGGCTAGAAGAACTCCTGACTCCATGATGGAAAATGAATGTATGGAGAACATCTGCAAAAGGCAGGCTTCAAAGCTGATTTTATTGGCACTAAAAAGAAAAATGCTCATCACGGTGGGCAGAGTCGAAGCAGAGACCCCAAGCTCGGAGAAGGCCAGCATAGCCAGGAACAGGTACATTGGCTGATGTAGAGAACTGTTTTTCTTGACCACAGCCAGAATGAGAGTATTGCCCACAATGGCTATAATATATGTGAAACAGAATGGGAAGAGCAGCCAGGGGTACAATGCCTCCAGACCTGGGAGACCAGTCAGCAGAAAATATTTTGGGGTAAATTGACTGCTGTTCAACATTTTCCTGTGCCTGACACCTGGAGACTTCGGTTTGTTCAGGACCAGGGATACAATCTGACATCAAAGGTAGTTTATTGTAGTGAAGGGGACCTACTTTTTTGTTTGTATGTTTGTTATGGTCTACCAATTCATTTCTCTCTTTTTATGTTATGACCAACTCAATGTGATCATCAGTGCAATAAAAGTATGTGTCACAACTTGCAAGCATTTGTATATCTAGAAGACAATGACAGGGAACTGTATTATTCACAAGTCAAATCAACTTTCCTAGTAATCTTATGATGTTTAATTTTTAAGATAATATTTACCCCTTTCTCTAGAGAGAGATGGCATCCTTTAGAAAGACTGAAATATTTAATTTTACTAATTGACTTGGCATTCTGTAAATTTCTACTAAAGTATATTTATATTTAATTTCTAGTTGTGGGTGGGGACAGGAATTAAAAGAAAAATGACTTTAATTGTACATAGAACTGGGAAAGAGGTAAAGACACCAGTTTTTATCTCTACCACTCAAACAACAGTCCAAACAACTTTGGGGGTACAGGCTTAGCTGGGTTTACCTTCAAAAAGTACCTCTCAGATGGACTCAGTTCTTCATCAGTATCTCTTGGAAGGTCCTTCTGGGCTTTACACACTGGGGGTGAGGAAGACAGAGAACAAGTCTGCACCTCAGAGGTTCGTGGGAAGAAACATTTTGTTCACTGGAATGTTTCTTAGTGCATAGTGTGTTCTTGCAGAGAACTCCTCCCACAGTGGCTTTCTGTGCATTGACTGGGAGGTTCACTGTGTGAGTGGGTGATGGGTAAGGATATAGATCTTTCAGAGTCCATTTATGAAACGGCAGAAATGAGGACAAACATGTTGATTTATGTTTGCAGTACCCGTGAAACACTCCTTGGAAAGTCAATATGGATCTAACAATCTAATCCAAGAGAAAAATGTCCCCCAAGAAGAAGGGATGAGAGCTTTCTTTGCTGATATATGAGTACACTGCGACTCAGGATGGGGATGAGACCTCACTTTCTGAGATGTGAGGAAATTTCTGCTATTGCAGCTGGGATGTACTTCAAAATCTATGTGTTAGTAAAATATTAAAGAGGAAAAGAAATGACACTCACTTTAGATGAAGGAAGCAGGTGTGATGCTCTTCTGATGAGAACTTGATGTGCATAGAAGTGCCTTGGGGAAGAAGGTGAGGCATTGACTGTAGGTGAGTTGATTCCACCAGCATGGCTCTAAGATCTTGACTTCTACTTACTAGAAGATGAAAATTTGAGCTTGACCTTTTAAAACTGTGAATGCAGATTATTATTATTATGTTATTGAGGCAAGTTATGAGGGTAGATCTATGAATATTTATGAAACATATAAATTGCAGTCCCTAGCCACAAGAAAGTAATAGTGGCCGGTGTCAAAGATAGTAGTTCTCTAGGCAGATGCCTGAATTTCCCTTCACCACTAAATGTCAGAGATGCAACAGGAGTTTCTTGATAGAACCATTTTGATCCTGTCTCTTTTTAAACTAATATGGGTAAGTATTTCTTTTCATTTCAGACTTTTGATCTTTAATTAATTATAGTGGTTGTCTAATTTTCTTCCTGTTTATAATGCTTAACAATGTAATGCATTTTCAATAATTTCCTACATTTGTTTAGAGGATGGTAGTCAGTCCTTGTACTCCTTACTTATGGCTCTAAGATTTTGTTTTGCATTTGTGACTTTCAAAACACTATGCTTTAGACCAGGTCTGTAGGTAGAAGCTTAGCCTCAGCTTGGCTCTGTCTGGCTCATATCTGTAAAGCAGAGGAAAGTATCATTTCCAGCCAGTGGGTTTTATTGAGCCTATCTGAGCTAATATAAATGGAGCAGTTAGTATACAGTGACTTTTCAACAAATTCTACTATTATTAGAGAAGCAAAAATGACATTGCTATCATTGATACAAACGAAGCATTTACTTTTCATCTAAGTATTATACCTTAAGAACTTTTGGTTTCATTCATCCTGTATAACATTTAGATTATTCCAAGTTAAGCAATTTCATAGTTGTCCTCAATTTTCCATACTGAAGACACTAACTTTGTGTTTTTTAACCAAGAGTTAACATTTTTGAAATTTCTTTCAAATGTCTGATATAATTGAAAGAGTGATTTCCCCTTTGTTCTTTAGCTTTTCATTTCATTAAGAAACTCTTTGAGCATTCAGCATCATCAACAAAGGCAGTTGAATTGGAAATTATTAACCATAGAACAACCAAAGCACTGGATTCCACTTGCCCCATGGAAGGAAACAAAGTGTTGGAAGAGAATGTACTCACCCACCATGTAGATGGATGAAGGCAGACATGCTGTAGAATACAGTCTTAACTTTGGATGGTCATCTGTATTAAATTGTTTTAGAGGTGGTCCCTCTAGGTACACCAGTATAAAGGAAAGTAACACTTCTATGTTTCATACGGTTTGGTGTAATGAAAGCTAGTGATACTGAATACAACCCATCAATTCAAATTATTAAGGTGAATGGAAAGTTTGTTCTAAATTTTAAGATGAAGAAATAATATTTTTATGTTATGTTTATCCTCTGAATTATAAAACATCTTTTTTGAAGCAGGGACTTACTTTTTAGCCCAGGCTGGTCTTAAACTCATGGAAGTCCTTCTGAGTTAGATCACTAAGTACTAGCATTAAAGATGTGAGCCATCTGCTCCCTATACATACATTTTATAATGTCTTTTAAACTCTACCATGAAGGATTAACTCTTGTGAGTTCTGCCTACTTTATGTCAGGGTTATCTTGGCTTGTCTTTTTAAAACTTTCTTACGTTGCTCTTGTTCTACTGCTATTTACATATCTCTGTCTCCCTTTCTCCTTCCTCATATCTCTCTTTTCCTTTTCCTCTTTTTCTCTATGCTGTAGAATGTTAATTTTAATTGTGGAGCAGAGTAGCTCTGGGATAGGAATAACCTGACATTCCATATATCTCTGCAATATGTAACCTTTAGATTTGTGGTTATCAGATTTAATTTAAGAACTGAGAGATATCTGGAGACTCTTCAAGTGTACCCCTGTCATTTTGAGATTGTCTGCCACACATTAGCATGTGTCATGAAGGTATAAAGTGTTCATGATATGGAGACAGGAGACATATATTGTGCACTAGATATGAAGGACAATTCAGAACAAAAATCAGGCTCACCTTATCCTGATCCTACAGTTCAGACTTACACGGTAATCACAGCCTTCTTGTGTAAAACTCCTTACCCTTTTGTGGTTGGCCTCAGTCTTGTGTCTAGCACACTAGATGGAGGCTCTCTGGACCTTCTATTTATCATGACCCAAGAACCATGTCACTCTTTCTACCCCCATGTTGTTGGTTAATAACCCTAGTGATACAGGCAAATCAGTCTTTGAAGATTGTCATACCTCTGTGCCTACTGGAATAATTAGGCCAAGAAGAGAGGGTCTCAGGGGTATGATCTGGTGTTTAAAGTATGAGAAAATATAGAACAAAATGCATGTGCATGGTTTTATATGCACATTTAAGTGTGTGAGTTTATATAAATATAAATCAAAATATGTATGCATAAACACTTTTATATATGTGTATGTATATATATAATGGTACTGTTCATGTTAAACTTTAGCTGGAAGTTTACATGAATTTATGAACTTGTATACCCTATTATATACAAATATATCACTTAAGTATATGTATGTTCATGCTTGCATGCATTACATTTCTTTGTATAGAGATATTTATATAATATGTAAATATTATAAATAATATTATTTAAATATTTACAGATCTTCCTATATACTTTGCTTATCTTTCTTCATTCTTTTATAATATCTTAAACTAACTAGACAGATTAGTTCATATTTCCTGTGGGCACAAGCATAAGTTGTCTTGTGCTAAAATCAGATAGTATGCTCTACAGAGCCATTTGGACTTGCAGCTTACATGCAGACCTGGGACTTCTTTACCTAGATTAGGACTTAAGGACATGCCAAGGTCATACAAACCTACATGCTCAGGCTTGACATATTTTCTGACTGATTTTCCTTTTTTTTTTAACTTTTTTAATTTTGTATTTATCAAGAAAAACAGTAAATTGAATTTATTTTTTTTCTTCTTTATTTTGTATTTATCAAAAAAAAGCCACAGTAAAAAGAATTTAAAATGTGGAAGAGTTAATAATAACTATACAGAGGATAAGAATCATAAGCATGGCTTATCAAGGGTGGAAATACAAATAAGATTGCTACACATATATTTTCTTTGTGTTCATCTTTCCCTCTGAATTTTTTTTTTCCATCCCTGTATATCCTTATTCAAGGTCTCTTCCCCCTCCCAACACATCTGGTCATTTTTCTTCTCTGCAACTCCCCATCCC
>PVIH01015867.1:0-47862 GCA_004025045.1 Sigmodon hispidus
AAAAAAAAAAAAAAAAAAAAAAAAAAAAAAAAAAAAAAAAAAAAAAAAAAAAAAAAAGAAAGTAAGTTCTCAGCTGGGTGGTGGTGCATACTTTTAATACCAGCACTCAGGAGGCAGAAGCAGGCAGATCTGTGTTTGAGGCCAGCCTGGTCTACAGTAGGGTGAGTTCCAGGATAGCCAGAGCTATCAAAAAAACCCAAAAAACAAACAAACAACCCCCACCAAAAAAAAAAAAAGAAAGAAAGAAAAGAAAACGCAGAAAGGAAGTTCTCTAATGTCGAGAGTGGTCTAGAAAGGCTACCTGGACGGGGTGTGCACAGAGGCTCCAAAGGAGAGAATAAACAATGGTGTGAGAGGCGGTGTTTACAACTATCCCAGGTGAGGCCAGGCGAGGCCAGGCTAGGCTGGACAGCAGACCCCCCCCCCCCCCCCCGACACACACACACACAGTCTAGCTCCATGGCAACAGGAGTTGAAGAACTGTGGATCCAGGTCTCACAGAAAGGAGGGCTCCACATGTGAGCAGCCAGGTCTTTTTCATCTCACACTAACTCTGCTGCTGCCCTGTCTGATGGGTGTGCCTCTCTCTCGGTGCTAAAGGCACAGCCAGCTGAGTTGAGGCAGCCCAGTGTCTCGGTGGGAGGTCTCACAGGTTGTCTTCAGGTCACTGGGAGGAGAAAGAGAAGATACTTGTCACACTCACTACCTTGGTCCTGCCTAGACTCTCCCAGCTGATAGTCAAGGGTAGCAGCAGGAGCCCCCAATGTGGCCCCAGCCACACCTTTCTTTGCTTATCTGTGGCTTCTTGATTCCCCAGTTTCTTCTGGAATCTCAGCAAGACCAATCTCTAGCACACCGAGGCTTCCTCATGCCAAGGTTTTCCCAGTAAGGAAACAGAAAGTGCTAGGAATGTCAGAATAAAGATGGCCTCCTTTTCCTACCTCTGATGGGTAGGTCTTCTTGGTCCCTTCTGGACCCATATCAGGCAAGAAAGTTCCCTTATGGTTGACTAGGAACCCTGGAAAGCCCACTTTTAGTGATGGCGATGTCTCCCTGACTGAGTTCTGACTTGGAGCTAGGAACTGGCTCTTTTTTATTAATTAATTTATGTGTATGGGTGTTTATGTTTATTTGCCTGCATGTATATCTAAGAGACTGTATGATCCTCTAGAACTGGAGTTTTGGCAACTGTGAACTGCCACGTGGGTGCTGGGAATAAAACGAAGCTCCTCTGGAAGAGCAGCCAGTGCTCTCCACCATGGAGCCATCTCTCCAGGGACCCCGCTTCCTGCTTAGGAATAGGGTTGAAATGGAGGAACTGGCCAGAGTTCTCCCCAGAGACTTCTTCAGAGTTCTCCAGAGCTCTCATCTCCCCAGAGACACAATGTTGAGAAGAGTCAAGGTTAGGAAGTGACCTCTGTTCTGTCAGGCTCCCAAAGAAAGCCTCTTCCTCACTCGCCTCTCAGCAGCTGGATCTCTGGGGAGACCTGGGGGGAACAAGGACAGGAAGGCCTGGACAGCCTGCAGGCCCCACTATGCATTGCGTCCCCAGTGCCCCCTCCTGACTCCTGAGATCTAGCTCCTCCTCTCTGAGCTGTGTGTCCTGTGGGCATCCACGCCTTGGAAAGGAGCAAGAACCCAGCCGAGCATTAGTGCCAAAGGGGCTGGCTGCTGCACTGGGCAGAGGCAACCCCACCCAATCAGGTCAACACTGCCCTCTGCAGGGGACACCGCGCGCTGGCTGGTCATCACAAGAGCTGACCTGCAGCTGTCAGCACTGGCCAAACATGGAGAAGAAATGGCAACACCAAGGTGGCCTTTTCCTAATATAGATCTACTTGTGGCTATTTTGAGCATGGGAGGACAGAAGGAATTTTATCAGTGCTGAGACAGTAGGGGACCTGGTCCTGAGCAAATACACCATGGACTCTCTGGGGCGGGAAGTTCTTGGCTTCCCAGGATCCTGGTTGTGAGGTGACCAGGTCTAGGCTAACTGGGGCTAAGATTCTCTCTTCCAGACTTTGTAGTGGACAGATCTCGGGAAGCTGATATATTTGAGACAATGTCCATCCCGCTCCATACTCTCATCTTGAGTATCAGAAAGGGCCAGGGTCTGCCACCACAGGCAATCTACAGATATCTACAGATACCTATTTTGGGGATCTACAGATCTACCGATGCTTTTGGGGAAGCATAATTCTGATAATGCTTCCCCAAAGAAATTTATATTCTAAGAGGCTCATTGTCCTATCAGAGTGAGGACAGTACCCATCTTGTGCTGCCTATGCTGGGGGCTTTCCTGGGCAAGCCTTGGACATGCTCTCCTCCTGGACCTCCTGCCTCACTAATGGCTCACAAAGGCCTTTAGAACAGTCACTGGGGGACTGTATCAACTCCTTACAACCTTCTCCTCAGGGAGGAGTGACCAGGCTGCCGGCCTGACCTTTGGGAGAGAGAATATGGCTCAGGAGTCCTGGGGAACCCTGCCACACTCACAATAGCCCTGCAATGCCTCTTTGGCGCTTGAATGCGTAAGCTGTCCCCATGAACAGGGCTCAGAGGTGACTTTTCACATTTGGGACATCTAGCCAGAGGGACTTGGGGCCTCAGGCCTTCTCGAAGCAGTCATTATAGTCATGTCTGTATCTGGGCTTTCTCTCCAGCATTTACAGCCAGGTCATGCAGATGGGATATATCCATGTACCATACAGAAATCCCTTCCCCCTGGCAAAGTTGGGAGTGCTCAGGCCTACTGGAGAGGGAGCTCCTGGGTCTACCTACCCAAATCAACGGTTCTAGAGACCCCATTCCCAGTTCCGTGCTCCCTCCTGCCTTGCTTCTTACTTCTCGCAGACTGAGGCCTTGCCAGTCCGGCCTCCTTCACCACCGGTCTGAGGATGGCCTCTCCCTTTGAGCTTCCGCAGCAGAAGCATCCCTCTGACTGCTCTATCTTCTCTGCTTTCTCTCTCCTTCCAGGTGGTAGCCAATTCTCCAGCCAAGTTAGTATCCAAGGACAGCATGTGTGTGTGTCCCTGTGTGCCATTCCAGCATGCACTGCCATCTGTTGGGTGTGGATGGTGTGTGCCTGTCAGCATGTGTACATATGTGCATGTGTGAGTGGGGGTGCATTATACCCTGCACGGGTGTTTGCTGGAGTATGAAGGGAAGCCATTGCAAGAGATGGGTATCTATGTGATGGTCTTAATTTTGCTCCTAATTATGTGCTCCAGCAGCTTAAGGCTTGCAGGTTAATTGAGGTGTGTGTGGCGGGGAGGGCTGCTACACTGTCACTGGCCTGTGTGGGTCTGAAGACTTTTCTGTCCCAGTGGGACCCCTGAGAAGGACTATATGTGATTTTATCTCTGTTTGGGCAAAACCTGGATGGGTAGAGGCTGACAAGCTACAGCATGCTGGACTGGGGGGGCCTGGGCATCCTGTGCCACCCTCCAAGAAAGAAGAACATGCACGCACAGAAAGATCTAGAAGAACAGAGTCCCAGCCACAGAGGAATGACTGGCAGGATAATCCCCTTCATGGAGGAACTTTGCTCAGAATCTCAGCATCTCCGAGTGTGACTGCTTTCGCCTTTGGAACTTTCTAGACTCTGCTTGCGCGGCTGCCTCTTTTGTCACACGGCCCACCTTCTGTCCTCTTCCCAAGTCCCACTCCCCTGCACCCTCTCATGTCCGCTTCTCCATCCCGCTGTGTGTGATGGACTGTGCACCGTGTCTGGTGCCCCTGCTGACCCTAAGAGGGCTTCAGGCTGATGTGGCGCCTGAGAGGGAGCTGGGAAAGCAGATTCAGGTGCGATCTTCTGCACAGGGTCTTGGGAGGTGCAAGCATTTTCCTGGCCACACCCAGGCAGCCCACAATGGGGGACTTGGGCACCTCGCTTGGGCCAAGACCTCAGCTTTGGGAGATCTCTCTCCACTTTTCCACCAGGACCCTGTCCTTGAACTTCCATTTAACCATCACCTTTTCCTCTCTCCTCTTTCCCCCTCCACCTCCCCTACCTTTCTGTCTACCCTCCTCAGCGCCGACTACCAGGAACGCTTCAACCCCAGCGTCCTGAAGGACTCAGCCCTGTCCACCCACAAGCCCATTGAGGTGAAGGGCTTGGGCGGCAAGGCTACCATCATCCACGCACAGTACAACACCCCAATCAGCATGTACTCGCAGGATGCCATCATGGATGCCATTGCTGGGCAGGCCCAGGCCCAGGGCAGTGACTTCAGTGGGTAAGCGTCTTCCAACATCATATGCCTACGGAGGCTATCAAGCACTAACAAGACCAGCTTTCTGCTCTCACCTAGCGCCTTCGGGGTTCCGGCCCCCCCAAGGAGTGGACCAACCTTCTTCACCAGGGACTTCCAGAATGTGTTTTTCTCTCTCTTCAGAGTCTGCCCTGTGTCCAGCTGTGGGAAAAGTGGCAAAATGCAGAATGTTTTGTTTCCTCAAAGGGATGATCAGACTGCATTTCCCAGGCTTCGTGAGAGGGGCTGATTAGAGGCTTCTGGGATGCTTTTAAAGGAGCCCAGGGGCCTCTCATAACTAAAGCCATGTTGGGGGTGGGAGTAGAGGAAATTGTCTTATTCTTCTAGGGATGAGCATCAATCCAAACACTTGGTGGGTTTGTTATTGGAAGAGGCCTTGGGCCAACTATCCAAGGCATTACTAGCAGCCAGCCTCATGATGGGCACGTCTCTCCTCCTCTTTGCCCCAGGAAGCCTGGCTTCAAAGCACTGGGGATTAAAATGCCCTTGGAGAGCTGTCGAGATAGCTCAGAGGTTGAAGACACTGACTGTTCTCCAAAAAGACTCAAGTTCAATTTCTGGCATCCACATAAAATGCCCTTGGTTCCTGGGATTGTTCTGTTATCTTGGTTGGGGAACTTGGAGGTGAATAGAGACAGAGCTGGCCGAAGCTCAGATGTTAACAGTGATTCTCTCCTGTCTTCTCCTCACCCCCCTTCTGCCTCACTTTGGTCTCTCTTTCTCTGTCTGTGTCTCTCACTCCTGTCTGTATCTCAGATCTCTGTCTCTTTTCTCAGTTTTCCTCTTTGGTTGTTTGTTATTTTTATCTGTCTCTCTCATCTGTTTACACACACACACACACACACACACACACACACACACACACACACACACACGGCTGAATTGGGCAGCTCGTTTTTGCTGGGAAATTTCATACCACAGAGCTTATCTCTCTAGGCAACATAGTATCCCTAGATCAGAGATTCCCAGCAACTCAGGAGAAAAAAAAAATCTAAGGGGACATTAAACGTTTTTCCTGAAACTATAAAAGCAGATACTGTAAGGGGGACACAAAAATGTCCCAAGCAGTTTCTACAGGACAAGGTCCACTTGGGGCCATGCAGAGGCCAGAGGATAAGGCACCCAGCTACAAATCCTGAGCTCCATTTCTGGAAGTCCTGACCTCGGCTCAGGTAGCACTATTTCCCATAGACCACCAGGGGGCAGAGGTTGTCCATTTTGAGACCACCAGTCTGCAACCTGCAGAGTTGATGATTGATTGATTATAGGCAGCCCTTTGCAGACATCTGGACTATGTTGATTTACTTACAATGCTCACTCAAAAATAAATAAATAAATAAATAACCAAGCAATTAAAAAAAAACCAGCCATTAGCTCATGTGTACCCAGAAAGAAAAAAAAAAAATCACTAAGCCCCAAAGTCAATGGGATTTCCTATTAACATTTGTTTATCACATAGTCCTTGGTATATATACCCTTAAAAGCAGTAGTGGCAACCAAAGGAAAGTCAAATGGGAAATAATGGATGACCTGCTCATCACACTCTATTTTCCACACACTGAGAAAACTTCTAATATTAGATTTTGTTATCAAGGCATCTGTGTTTTGGAGAATATCTGTGGATTAATCTAGCTGACTCCCTGCCTCCCCTCTGCTAGTGTGCCTGGAAAGGATCAGCCTTTTCCATTCCTTTTAACTCAAGCGTGCTGCCCAGCTGATGCTGCTATGGCGCAGTGAGGAACCCTCCTGGCCATAATGTGTTCCGTTTCTGCTGTTCATTTCCAAGGTTCTTTCCTCACTGACAGTTTTCTTTTTTTCTCTCTTCTTCCTTCACCCACCCCACTCCCCTAACTCATTTCTGGTCCTAACTCTGCTCTCTTGCGTGCGCTGCCCCTCTGCTATCCCATGATGGACGCGCACTCGCGGCTGGGTTTCCTTCTGCTTGGCAGGGCGTCGCCACTGGCGTAAGTAGACTGGCAGTGTCTGTCATATCATCTGTCTAGTTGCGGGATGGTGTGTGGGTTTGGTGGGATGTGTCTGAGGACAAGTGGTCAGTCCATGTGCTCTGTCCACCTTTTTCCTCACACCCACCTCTCAGCCACACGACATCCTCTGCAGCCTACACAGGCAGATGCTTGTCTTTTGGAGTCCACCCATGTCAATGTGGCTATGGAAATCTAGTCATGGCACCGACAGTGCATCCACGCCAGCCTGAGGCTTCATTGCTGCCTTCTCCTTGCCATGCTTTGGTGAGGTTTTCCCAGCCTTCCCTAGCTTCCCTGGGACATGGCACACTTGGGGATTGGAATGCACACTGGGCTGTTATTCAGTGCCAGCAGGTGACAAAGTCAAAGGCTGCTTTTAGGAAGCCAGTCGTCAGAGCCCACAAGAACCAGAGATCTGCTAGTGCCCAAAGACCTCAGGAACCCTTAGACTCTTTACTAGACAGAAAAGGGCTTTCTGTGTGAAGAACAAGAACCCAGTCTTTCCCTTGCTTCTTGCCAGCCAGAAGCCTTGTCCTGGATGGACCCCACAGGAATCTGTAGGGCCCACAACTGATCTCAATTACGTTCTGACAGTCCCTGGCTCTCTAGACTAGAGAAAATCTTTAGGGAAGTGCCCCCCCCCCCTTTTCTATCTGTGCTCTCATAACTCACCCTGAGTCAAGCCTAAGGAACCAATCCTGGGAAACTAGGCCAATTCTATCCAGCTCCTTACAGAGAAAGCCTAATATTTAGGGGGAAATCCTGTCCTGGCTAGCCAGTCTCCACTGGGCAGATGGAGCCAGGCAGGAGGGTGCAAGCTAGGGCATGCCTCAACTGGGCTGTGTCTCCATGTGGTCAGAGCAGCTGAGCTGTGCAGTCCTTGGTAGGAAGACGTGGCCTATGAGCCTCCTGACCATAAAATACCTGATAGAAAGAACACTGGGCAACCCAGGAATGTTGGTACATCATCTCCGTACTCAGAGTGGGGGGCAAGGTTGGCCATAGCAAGACTCGGATCCTAAATAAATAAATAAGTAAATAAAGCGAAGAAAAAACTAATAACAATAGCGAACAAAAAAGACACCGCAGTCTTCTGTAGGCTGGCATTAGTCAGCTGGCCTTTCTGGACCTCAGTTTCAATATTTATTAGAGGAATGGACTAGCTGGAAGACTGTTAACTGTTATAGGCCTGGCCTGAATGCCTCTGACATTTAAGAGGGTTTCTGGGTGACACAGATCCACAATTTGATCCATGCAACCTCAGTCAGATGGAAATTCCAGCACTTGAAAGGCTCAGGGATCCCTGCTGGCTTTGATCTGGAGTTGAAAATTTCATCTAGCTAAAAATTTTGAGCATGTACTATATATATGTCAGACCCTGGGAGCTTAAGGGACCAGGTTTCCCTATGCTGCTTTGGGGCAAAGACTATGCCTACAGCCTCATTCCCAAGCTACCGCCCCCACTGTCCATGCAGATCCTGCCAGTGCTCAGCAAAGTTTTCTGCTTTGTTTCTTGTAACACTGCACAGCCGGGCTCTCTCCTTCAGCCACCCAGCCAGAAGCCTCAGGCACCTTGCTGCAGCAAAGACATTGGCAGCTCCCTGTCTGGGTCTGCGGGTGTGAGGAGCACATTGGACAGGTCCTGAGCAGGCCTCCAGGTCCCTCACCCTGCCTCATACAGAGCTGACTCAAGGAAGTCAGAATCACTCCAAGGAGAACTACCTCCTCATTCCCTAAAGGGACTCCAGCCTGTGGGGTGGGCACTCTCTCAGGCCAGGATCAGCATAGGAAGGATAGAAACCTCTGATAATAGTCGGTAGAAACAGTGGGTACAGATGTGTGGGGAGGGATGTAGTGAGGGAACAAAATGGTGCTGGTGGCGGGGGTCTGAGTCCAGCCTGGCCTCTGCCCACACCCCTCCCTGCCCTACAGGAGCCTCCCTGTGAAGGACTTGGCGGTGGACAGCGCCTCTCCAGTGTACCAGGCTGTGATCAAAAACCAAAGCAAGCCAGAAGACGAGGCTGATGAGTGGGCCCGCCGGTCCTCCAACCTTCAGTCTCGTTCCTTCCGCATCCTGGCCCAGATGACGGGGACCGAATACAGTGAGTACAAGTGCTGAAGTGGGGCTGGAGGTAGGGGGTGAGACAGAGTGGTCCAGGTGAAGAGTCAGGCCTCCTGCCCTTGACAGTTTCCTTCACACTGATAGAGAGGGGGAGAGAGCCTCTGGGTTTCTAGGTGGACGTTCCATTCTAACCCCTAGCTCCAAACATGAGCAGAAACCTTGTCATACAGTATCCAGCAAGGTGATGGCTCATGATCGAGAGAGGAAGACCCTTCTCAGACCTTCCTCCCAACTGTACTGTGAGATACAATGCATCCCTCACATGCCATCTCACTGCCATTACTGACACGATGGTGTAGGAAGTATTCAGGGCCTGGGTGATTCCTAGGGACTTAAGTGTCCTCAAAGCCCTAGAGAACTTTCTTCCTACATTCAGTGTGAATCCCACTGACCAACCAACCTCTTCCTTCCACAGTGCAAGACCCTGATGAAGAAGCTCTGAGGAGGTCAAGGTAGGTGCCTTAGGTTTCTATGGCCTTGCCTTCTAACCTCACCCCTCCCTAGGCCACATGACTCATGGAAAGAACCTTTCATGCTTAGGAATTTGAAAAGCTCAGCCCTTAATGGGCTCCAGCAGATGTGGGCTTGGGTGGCTTTCCTGGGTCAGTGAAAGAGAAACAAGAGTGAGGAGTAAGTGAGGCTCTCCTGGTTCCCTTCCTGGGCAGGGGCAGGGCTGCTTTGGCCTTCGCTGGGCTTCAGAGAATGAGGGCATCTCTCCCCGTGACGGCAGTGAGCCAATGCCTCGCCTGCACACTCATCCTCGGGCTTGTTCCCTTGCGAGTCTAAAGGCTTGGCACTATGAGCAGGCACACTGAGGGCCATGCTAGACATGAATGCCTGACCCCTAGATCCACTGGCTCAGCATAGTTCTATACATTGCTCAACATATATCAGCTGCAACAGGAAAGTACAAGCATTGGCAAAAGGAGGGGCTTGTATAGGGCTAGACATCTCAGGGCATGGTCTCATCAGTGGCAAGTCTGGGGCCACCACCACTTGCCCACTGCCTGTTAGGAGCTGTAGCCCTGGGCATGAGTGGGGCATAGCTGATTTGAAGCCCACGGAACCTCTCAGGGCCTTCCATGGTGAGGCATGGGGCCTGTGTGATTATCTGTCTACTGGTAGTGAGTATGTCACCTGCATGTTCTTGGACAGTCTGTCTGGGGTCAGTGAGTCCTGTGACGGCCTCTCTGGGAGGGTCTGGGACTCAAAGGCATGTTCTCCCCTCAGCCAAACTTTCTGTACTTCTAACCACACATGGTGGCCACAGAACTCGGGAAGAGTAGGGTTCTGGGGCCAGCTGGGACTTCACGTGCATTTGATTGTTAAACTTGTATTTTTGCCGATTTGAGCTGCTCCCACTTTTTGGTGATGGGAGTGTGCTTCTCCCAAACCCTGCTAAGGGTGACATGTAGTCCCAGGAATGTGTTTAACCTCTTGGCTCCTTCATGCATCAAACAGCACCAGGTATGATGCAGCTACATTTAGCTCAGGTGCGGAGAGACAGCTGCTTTACGGGTCACTGAGCTCTCGGCTCTCCATTCCTCCTGCACTCTGCTGTTCCTAAATGCTAATTCTGTGTTTTCCCACCCTCTTTACTGAAGCCATCCACATAGATGTCCCAGGGAGCAATGCAGACTTTCCCCAAGATTCAATAGAGGAGTCTTTATGTCATTTTCCTGACACACCTTACACCTTAAGATCTTTCTATCAGGAAGTCAACTGGAGGCCTTTTGGTCCCCTTGACAAGGCACAGCATCCTTTCTTCATGGCCTCCATCACCTCTTCTGATCACTTTATGTTCTTCTTCCATCTATCTAATATGCACACTGGTCATGCTAAGCTTATACCTTGCCATCGGTCGTTCATGCTTACAAGGGCAGGGTCCCAGCAGAAGGACAGCCAGCCTGGTCCCTGGTCCCCTGGAACACCAGCAAGTACCACCACAGTTTCCTCAGAAGAAAATCTGGCGAGGGGTTCCCAGAAGAGGCTTTAGCCTGCTTCCTTCCCAGCCCCAGGCTATGCCTCTCAGGACTACAGGTCCTTCAGTGGAGACTGAGGTTCCAGCAGACGTTCCCCTCAAGACCAGAGGGTGCAAGTCTCTTGCTTCTGTTTCTGTTCCTGACTTTAATTTGTTGAGGGTTGTCCACATGGGCAGAGTCTTTCTTATCCCCAAGTCCCAGCAGCCCTGGGCTCTGGGGCAGAGGCTGTGCGTTCCCTAGTTCCTTTATGCATGGGAATAGAGTGCCAAGTTGCGTCTGCAGCCACTGGGGCCCTAGGCCCACTCACTCAAGTGGCCGTGTGAGCAGGAGAAAGCATGTTTGTTCCTCATGTGCTGCCTTCAGACTGCTCAAGGGACTCACTTCTCTGTGGTCGGAGCCACACCCTGACTCCAGAGTTGTGGAGAGGCTGAGTCCCAGGGCCTGCTGATCCATCCTGTGGGCTGATGACAGATACCACCCTGCTCGTTTCTCCTCCCACATTGGCCCCTAGTATGCTGGCAAGTCTGGAAGCCACAGCTGGAGGCACTGGGCCGTCCAAGCACCACAGTCTAAGTAGACCCGGAGGCCTCCTTCTTGTCTTGGCTCTCCTCTCATCTCTCTCCTCTGTGCAATCCTCCTCTTGTCTTTTCTTTGGCTACACAGGAATTCTCCCACCCCACTACCAAACAGAGAAGGTTCACTAGATTCACAGAGGCTCTAGAATTGTCTTTCACTTCGTCATTGAGCCCTGGTGGGTGTTGTTTAAACTAGAAATTCACCAGCAACTGGCCATGTCTCATTTTATGCCTCGATGAGATGGCGGTGAGCGCCTGCAGGGCTCTGTGGGCCTTACCACAGGCCTTTGCCCCTGTTTCTTTCAGCCATTCACCCTGACCTCAGAGAGGTGGGTATGTGGCAGGAGAGAGGCTCAGCACTTAGTTTTGCTGTTGAACTTTCATGTGGCTTTGGACTACTCCTGTGGACATCGCTGAGTCTCGTGTATAACGCAAAGGTTGGATCAGACCAGTGTCTTACAACTATGTTAGCAACTAGCAGCCCCCACCTCTGTAAAAAAAAAAAAAAAAAACTTACAGAATTCCAATGTGCTGAATTCAAGGAATAGGGTGAGAGTATGCCAAGTCCTGCAGATGGGAAAGTGGACCGCTATGAACATGGCGATATGGGGATGCAAGGAATGACTTGGTGATCGTGATGATGCGTAACTGTAATATCAGCCGTGCCTAATGTCAGACTCTGGTTCGTGCATACTGGCAGCTTGATTTTAAACTGAACTTTTTATTTTGAGGCAATTGCTAATTTGCTTGCAGTTGTAAGAAGTGACAGAGATGCTGGGCATTGGTGATACATGCCTTGAATCCCAGCACTCAGGAGGCAGAGGCTGGTGGATCTTTGAGTTTGACCCAGGCCAGGTCTACAGAGTGAGTTCCAGGACAGCTAGGGTTAGACAGAGAAACCCTGTCTGAAACAAAGACAAAAGCAAAAAAAAAAAAAAAAAAAAAAAAAAAAAAAAAAAAAAAAAAAAAAAAAAAAAAAAAAAAAAAAAAAAGAAAGAAAGAAAGGAAGAAAAAATAAAGAACAGAGAGATCCCTTGTGCCTTTTCTCCACTTCCATTTCCACTGACAAAATCTTACATTATAGCAATGACATCACTTCAAACCCAAACACAGACTGTCCCACACCTAAGACCGTTCCACATGTCTCCATACAGCCACACATGCACACCCGGCCCATGCCCTTTACTCATGACCAGCAGTATATAACTATTTTAGGGTTGGCTTTTTCTTTTTTTTTTTTTTAAAAAAAAAACTTTATTTATTTATTTATTTGCCTTGGTGTTTGCCTGGAACTGGAACTACAGACAGTTGTTAGCTGCCATGTGGGTGCTGGGAATCGAACCCGGGTCCTCTGGAAGAGCAGATGGTGCTCCTAACCACTGAGCCATCTCTCCAGCCCCAGGGTTGGCTTTTTCTAGTCACAGAATTCCTTTGAACTTTTTTAAGTTGTTGACTAAACTAGTACAAATTCACACACACACACACACACACACACACACACACACACACACACACACACACACGTCCTAATCCCAAAATCCAAAGTGCCCCAAAACCAAACTCAAAAGTTTTCTGGACACTAGGGACACCAAAAGTGGAAAATTTTACCTTTGACTACATGTCAAAACATAGATTCTAGGCTGGGTATGGTGGTGCACTCAGGAAGCAGAGACAGGCAAATTTCTGTGAGTTTGAGACCAGCCTGGTCTACATAGAGAGTTCCAGACCAGCTACATAACAAGACCATGTCTCAAAAAGTAAAACAGAAATAATAGACACATATGCTAGGCTGAGGTGTGGCTCAGTGGCAGAGGGCTTGCCTACACGCAGGAGACTCTGGGTTCAATCTCCTGGACTGGAGCAGTGGTAGAGGCCAAACACAGGTCTCATAAAAATATTATGTTTGAATTGTGTGTAGAAAGTGTATATGTGATAGAAGTAAATTTTATGTTGGATCTCCAGGGTGTCTCATTATATATGTGCAAAAATTCTGAAACCATTTGAAATCCAAAACAGTCATTTGCATTTTGGATCAAGGTTATTCAGCCTCTTCCTTGGTTCCTTTTTCCTGTTAAGTAGTATCCCATGATGTGGAAACAGCAGTTAGGTTTTGATTTTTGTTTTTACTTAGTCAACTATTCACAGTGCTGCCTCTGAACAAAAATGCCAGCACTCCTTTTTTTCAGCTGTGTCTTGGTTCAGGTTGAGGATGCTGTATTTGTGCTTAGATGTGGTCCCTGTCACCCCACTTCTGCAATGGAGGTGTTAGTGGCTCTTGTGCAGGGAAGGTTAGGATCCCAGCATCATTAACTGGCCTTTCCCGGGTCCCTTTCTTCTCTTCCCTTGTGGGTGTCTGCCCTGCACCTTCACCTGGGTAACTATGGGGTGGATCTCCCAGAGCTCCACTGACAGGAAGTAGCAAGCCCCGCCCCTTTGTTTCCGTGGCAGTGAGTATATGTGTGTGAGCTTGTGAACTGGGATAGGCCTGGACTATTCTCAGGACTGGGCCTGCAGGAGCCCAGGGTAGCATGTGAAGGCTTCTCTCTGGAGATGGTAAAGGTGAGGAATGCCAGGGAGTACAGGGAGATGACAAGTCTGTCCACCAGTCCTCATCATGGAAGTTAAGTGTCCTTTCTTCTTGGTGCCCAGCTAGAGGACAGAGACTGTTCCAGGCCTGCCTACCTGGTTGGTTCAAATCCAAGAGCCCACAGCCAAAGCAGCTCTGCCCAGTCCTAGCCACATGGGCCAGGGAGCCTGGCTCCCTTTGTCCCCTCTACCCATTAGCCCACTAACCAGCCCCCTATTCTGTACCTCTTCCTCAAAGCAAGGCAGGGACTTTAGTGCCTGCATTTTGTCCCAGAACTCTAGTCTAACCCCATTCAACCCAAGCCTGCCCCCTGGAGAGTAAGTACCCCAAGGATGGCACTGTTCATCTCCACCTCTCCCTCTATCCCAGCTTCAGGCAAGGAAATAGTGGACACCTTCCCTAACTCCTCTTTCTCCTTCTCTTCCTGTCTCTCTGTCTCTGTTTCTGTCTCTCTCTTTCTCTCTCTCTCTCTGTCTCTGTGCCACAGGGAAAGGTTTGAAACGGAACGTAACAGCCCACGTTTTGCCAAATTGCGCAACTGGCACCATGGCCTTTCAGCTCAAATCCTTAATGTTAAAAGCTAAAAGGCTGCCTGGATTCCCCTGACCCATGGCAGGCTGGACCCCGCCCCTCTCCCACACAGATCTGGCATGTGAGCCCCATGGTGATGCTTGATAACGAACGACTGTGTGTGAGCACCTCTGGTAGCCAATAGTAGCCCTTCCGCTCTCTGCCCATCTCAGAGTTAACAACTGGGGTCCAGTATTGTGTACTCAGCATCTCCTCCCTACCTCTCCAATCCCTAACCCAGTGTGACTACCGCAGCTCCTACAAGCAGAGCCTCTGAACACCCACCCCTTGTGCAAACCCTTAGCTGTAATCCAGAGAGGACATGACTGGTTTCTCGGCCTAACACTGCCAGCCAATGAAAATAAAGTGGCCACTGCTCATTTGCTAATCCCCCCTTAGCACCTGGCCTTATACGCACCTGGAACACATTGCTTGCAGATCAGGGTCCTGGGTGGGCACCCTCTTCTCTGTACCTGTGTGCTGGCTTCATAGTTCTTTCTCATGTACATATAAGCATGCTTGTTTTGAAATAAAGAGGATTTGAAATGAACAAACCAAGCCCCAGTCATGCTGTGCCTGTGTGTGCCCTGTGCCCCACCTTGGGAGGGCCTTTAGGACAGTGTCTAGGACAGAGAGAGAGGCAGGAGAGGCCCAGGGCAGCTCTGCTCACTGATGCTTTCCTACCCCAGGCTGAGAGATCCACATCCCTCTCTGCCTCTGCCTCTCCCTGGACAATGTGGATGGGGGCTACCACAGGACTGTGGCTTCTCCTTCCACACTCAGCTGTGATGACAGGTGACACCATCTTCCCTCACCATCAGGAAATATGCCATAAGCCTTTTCACCCAGGCCACCCTTACTCATGTTCAGCATTGTCTAGGTGGTCTGAGAAGTTCTCCGATGGGCACACCTAGACAATGGGACAATTTACAGGAAAGCCCAGGAGATGGAGATGGGGGACTCGTGGAGACGGGAAGACAAAGGACCTAGTAGAGTCTTGGTGACAGGAGATCAGGGAAAGCCTCCAGCTGGGTCTTGCTCTTGGCCACACCTGTGGCCGTGTGCTACTCTGGAGCAGTTGGCTAAGCTAATCACAGCAGCCTTGACTGCAAAGTCCAAACCTCACCACAGGCTTGTTGCTTCAAAGCCAACGCTCTACCCACCTGCCCAGAAAGCAACCTGGTTCCTCTCAACATGGAATCATAGGCTGAGGACATAAGGAAAAATGAAGGAGGTACAAAGGACCAAGCTTCAGGTTGCCCTACCTCCTCTGAGGCTGGATGGCCAGACTTGTGTTCCCGCCCCTGCTGTCTGAAAACACTTTCTGGTGAACTAACCCAGCCAGGAAAGCTGTCAGTCCTGCCCACTCCTGAGATGTTCCTCCTAATCTCTCTACCAGCCTGTTCCTCCTAAGCCCCCACCACTTTCTTCCTCTATCAGCCTGATGCCAGAAGCAGGGCAAGTCCAGACAATCATCATCCCGGCTGGGGATACACCCGGGGAGGGAGGGCGGGAGACGGCCACCTTCATCTAAGCAAGCTGGAGCTGGCCTGTATTTGGACTGATGACTTGTAAGGCCCAAGAGTAGGTTGTAGGGTAGGAGGTGGCCAGACAGAGAGGTAGTGTCGGTTCCAGGCAGTGGTGTCTACAGATGGGTAGGACCTGAGGAGATCACTCCAAGCTGTTGGATTCTAAACCTCTTTTCACTACCCCTGAGACTGTTAGTACCCTTTTGGAGCTCATTATTTAAAACTAAAATGTTCTCACTTGCTTTTTAGCATCCTGGTACCTCTGAGCTCTTCTGTATGGCTCCAGGTTAAGGGCCCACCAAAAGCCCTCAGAGTACAGACAATTCTCCTCACTTAGCACCCTATGTCTGTGAGTGAGGTTCCTGGCTACCATGAACACTAACAGACTCAGAAAGGGACAATGTAACTGTGACCACAATACAAGGTTGATACTGTGGACTCCAGAGAGGGTGTCCCTCTAACTGGAGGAAAAGGCTTCCTGGAAGAAGAGGTTAGGGTCTTGAAGGATGGGGTGTGTATGTACAGGGCCAGCTGAGCATCTAATCTGAGGGCACAAAGATGCTGAGGTGAAGAAGAGAGTGGAAGATTCCAGGATAATCATTTTGACCAGCATGTATGAACTGCAGAGACAGGAGGTCATGAAGAGCTGGGATCCATATAAAGTGTTCCAGGCTATGGGATTTGGAACATATTTTGAGGGCAAAGCAGAGAGGGCAAAGTTTGCAGGGCACTTATTCCTACAACAGCTGATAGGCAACATCCACAAAGACCATGGTGTAATGTGGGCCCTGGCCTTGTTGTGAAGTGTGGCTGAACTCTCCTGAGCTATAGTCACCGGGATTAAAGATAGAATTCCCACAATGACTGCCAGGTGGGTGGCAGCATAAACGATTTTTATGATCGACACCTAAATGGTATACTCTCATTGTCCAGTCAACAGAAATTGTTATTCTTCACTGTCTTAGCTAACACAGACAACACTGGCATCCTACTCACACAAATCCCCTTCACATCACTAGGACCTATCATTAGTATTACCATTACCAACAGTCCCAACCTGAGTCCAATGACCACAAATCCCAAGACCGACACCTCCACTAGTATCAACGCCACTGTTCCAGACATACCACGGTCATCAAACACGATGTCAGCAAAACTCCCATTCCCACCACCAAGGGCCAGCACACAGAGCAAAGGCATGGGTCCACTTTGATACTTTCCAGATAGAGAAAAACATGAGCTGTAAGGGGAACACAGCTACACAGTGTGTCTGGCCACATCCTCCTGTAGGCAGCCAAGGGCATCTGCATCTAGTCTGTTTGGGCTTTATTTTTAACTAGGTGTTCAAACTGAATTACGGGCTAGGGGGTAGAGTGTGTACTTAGTGCGTATATAAGGCCTTGAGTTCTTTGCAAACACCAAAAATTGAAAAAATGAAAACAGGAATCTATGACAAAGGCAGAAAGTAGTTGTGGAATTGCAAACCAGGCCGAGGTGATCACGTGGCATGGCACTCTCTTTAGGACTAAAGTCAAGGCTATGTAAGTTCTCTGCAATGCTTGCTTGCTGGGGCCTGCTCTTTTGGAATTTTCTGGAGATTCACAGATCTTCATGCAGAAACTGACGTGGAACAAGAACCCAAGATCCTTCAGGATGTGCTTTCATGTTTCCTCTCCCCTAGACCCTGGTGACTGCTTGGTGTCTGCAGAGAGTCATTCTAGATAGGATGTACTCAGCAAGAACCAAGAGTAGTGGGCACATGCGCACACCCACACACCCCTAATCATGACCTTTGTCCCAGCTCTGAGGTCAATGGTGAATTTTTCTTGATCCTACACCCAGTTCCAAATTCATTGCCTGAAATCCAGGGCTCATTTGGAACTATTACTAGGGAAAGCTGCAGATATGGTGGGCTGGTAGCACACTGGGACAAAGGGGACAGATAGCCAATGTCTTCATTGTATAGCCTGGATACTTCCATCAGTCTCATCCTGCACAGGGGTTTCAGTTTACAGCAATCCACTGGAAATGTGGGATGGAACTAGGGAGGGGCACAATGGTCTATGTCATCCTGAGCCTTCCCAGACTCCACCACCCTGTGAGGAGGTATCAAACAGCTGACTTAGCAGGGCTCAAGGTCTGGAGTTTCTCTGAGGTAGCCACATCATCAGCATGGCTTTCAGGAGCAAGGCGCTTCACAGAGGATGGACAAATGGCTTCATGGAAGTGTCAAGGGTGGCGTTGCTCAAGACCTACTCTCTGACAGCTAAGCCATGAAAGTCTTGGGCAAGACATAGCTACCAAACACCCTTGCCCATTTAAATGTGCTCTTTGCTATGGGATAGCCAGCCCACAACTTCACTACTTCTCCAGCTCTAATCCTTTTATTCAGTTCTGTACCTTTGTCCTTTCTTACTGGATGAAGATCAATTAGGAGATGCTTTGCAAGCAGCTTGTGGCTTCTTTACATTCCTGTCTGGGATAGAGATAGCTAACAACATGCTACTCCATGTGTGGTCCATAGACCAACAGCATCCACATTACCAGGGAATTTGCTGGAAATTAGACTCGACCCCACTCCAAACTCAACAAACTAGAAGCTGGTGTGTGATATTTTTCGTTTGTTTTGTTTTAAGACAGAATCTCATGATACAGTTCAGGTTGTCCTAGACGTTGCTGTGTGTAACACAGGCTGGCCTCAAACTATCAAAGCCTCCTAAATGCTGTGATAACTGGTGTGTACCTATGGTCTACCTTGTCTACCTAGCTATGTGATATTTCACCAGAGAGGCAATGTCTCTCAACCCCAGCTTCCTCGTCTCCAGATGAGATCTATAACCAATTATCCAGGGTGGTTGGGAGGATAAAAGGGACGAATGGGCTAAAGCTGATACTGTGGAGCACTTGAGAGGTCAGTGCTAAGATGTTACTTGGGTCCAGTAAGAATCTGTCTTTGATCAGAGACAAATTCTACTTGACTGACCACAAGAAGTCTTTTTCTTCCTCTGTGAGATACTGGTTAAGACTTCAAATCCCACTGACCCCTAGTCATGTGTTCTCATGGGTAAGTTCTAGAACCTTGGCTAGATGAATTCTGTTTCCACTTCCTCACTTAATAAATAGAGTTGATTAGATGTGAGACATTAAAGGCATAAAGGTGGAATCTTAGTCTCAACCGAGCAAATAAATGACATGGTGCTGGGGTACAACTCATAGGGGTTTCATTTGTTCCGTCACTATTGTTACCAAGAGAAATGTCAATACAAGATCCAAGGATGAGCTGGGTATTGCAGCTCCTTCCTGTGGTCCCAATTAGCAGGGAAGCTGAAGCAGGAGAATTACTTGAATACGGATGTTAGAGACTAGCCCTTTTTAAAAGGGGAGCAGAGTGTGTATTTCTCTGTTTTCTCATGATTTGTGCAGGAGGGTCGGGTAGCAGTGAGTGCTTGTTGGGATGGGGTGCACATGCATATGTCTGGAAGCCAGAGGTCAATGTCAAGTGTCTTCCTGAATTGCTGTCTGCTTGAGTTTTTGAGACAGAGTCTCCCACTGAACCTGAGGATCAGCTGGCTATCAAGTCCCAGAGATTCTCCTGTCTTTGTTTACCAAGTGCTAGAATTGTAGGCTGCTACACCTGGCTTTTTATGTCTCTGAGATGGATGCTAGGGATCTGAATTCAACTCCTCATGCTTAAGCAGTGAGCATTTTACTGATACTCCACCCCAGCCCTGTGATTCTCTGTCTCATTCACAGGGAACAGGACTAATCCTGTAAATTCATACTTTGATCTGTCTTCCTAGAGGAGTTCTAGGGACAGTCTGGGCTTACAGAATACCCACGCATTCAGGTAGAGGCATGTGGGCATCTGGTCTACCTATATTGACATGGGCTAATGCTGAGTATGTCCATCCTACCTGATCACACTGCTCCACACAGGCAGAGTGGCTGCTTCTCTTCTTCCAGTAGAAAGATCCTTTAGATCTAATGGTGCTTAGAGCCATATTCATGGCACCAGACCTACCTGGTGACATGAGGATCTTTGAGCTCAATAGGGTCTACCTGTGCCCTCTCCATATGTCCTGCCCCATATATATGTCATATGCTCCATATGTTCTCAGAGCATGTCATGAAAAGGGGCACAAATGTCTGTATCCCTGAACCGTCCTTGACCACATGGACCCCTCTGGTCTGCTTTCCACGGTAGCTTCTGTCCATCTTCAGTCAGATGTACTGTCAGTGCCCTGGGCTAAAACCTGTGTTCTTGTGCTCTAGAGCCTAGGACTTTTACACTCAAATATCTTTTTGGGGAGAGCTATAGCACGCTTTCCCAGATGTAATTTATACCTCTGACTGAATGCACAGGCAGTAGGGAAAAGGCGAAGGCAAACTAGATAGGAGTTTAGATATCAGCCTGGCTGATAACTAAATGTGTTTTCCCACCGCACTGTAGTTTGCTGAGGAAGAAAAACCAGGAAGTAGAGAAAAACTGAGAGACAAACATCCCTCCAAGATTATGTTGCCAGGTTCCTTCGTGGTGTTTGATCATGCCCTCCTGAGATTCAAGAGGAGCTCTTCTCCAGCACCTGGAGGATGTGCCCTCACACACATCTGGATCCTATTCCATATGCAGAATAGATGCCACTTATCCCCCCGCCCCACACCATGTAGAGGGCCTCACCAGACTGGGGGCCCACATGACCTGTTGTCTTTTTGATCCCACCTCATCAGCACCCCTATTGAGCATGCTCCAGTGTGCACCAGCCAGGCCACTACCCCGCTGCCGCCTGCTTCTGCCCAGCTGCCTGCTGCTGCCTCTCCCATTGCAGCCTCGCCAACCCTGGCCACAACTGTTGCTGCCCATGCTGCCACTGCCTCTGCTGCAGGTCCTGCCTCAAGCCCTGTGGAGAGTCCGAGGTAACTGGTCCACAGATGCCAGACCTAACATTGGAAAAAGGAAGCAAGAAAGAACCCACCCTAAGTCTCTTTGTGGACAGCTAAGTCCAAATGTTAGGTCTCTGATGTTTTCTGAGGAAGCCAAGGGTGGTACTTCTTGGAGCAGAGTGTGAAGGTGAAGTCAGGATGCATTTTGTGGAATGTACCAGCCATGATTAATGGAAGAGTTTTTTTGTTGCTTTGCCTCCCAAAGGAGCATCCCTGGTGATAGATAAAAGTCATGTGCACTCGCGCGTGCGTGTGCACACACACACACACACACACACACACACACACACACACAAACGAACATGAGTAACAAATCACACACAGCAAAGGAACACTATAAACAGTCTGTTCTTAGAACTCTGGAAAGGAAGATGAGAGTCACCCCCACAGGCTGGAAGAAATCAAGGAAGGCTCGTTGGAGGTGTCGGGAATGTTGAACTAGTCAGATCAGATAGCTTAGCCCACCTCATTCTTTCTTTTGATGTGGAAACAGTCTAACTTCAGAGGTCCCTATAGTAATGGGATTTCAATCTCTCACTCCTTGCGGAGTTTTACAATTTGAAACCTTGAAAAAGTAATTTAAGCTCTGAACCTTGGTTTCCTCACCAGTTACAATGTCTAAAGAAGTACGTGTACATTGAGGTCATTACTGGAAAGATTTGTCCATAAAACACCCAACACACATGAAACAGTTAAAATAAGTACTTGGAATTCCTGTGTCTCAGCCTGCCATCCTAGGTACCCACCAAAACAGAAGCCAAAGGAGGGGGGCAGCAGGGAGGAGGAAGATGGGGGCTGGGTGGGTCACTCCAGAGTGGCCAGCAGGGCTGTCCCAGTCATCTTTCCAGGCTTCTGGGAATTGTTCTCATTTGTTGTCTTCAGCCAGACTTCCCAGCCCCCAGGGAAAACATGCCTCTTTGGGTCAGGGTGTGTGGGGTCATAGTGCAGCCTCAGGCAGCTTCCCAGCATCCCATATGGTGCCAAGCACAGCCTTTCTCCAGCCCAATTCAACCACAGGGCCACCCCCTCCAGAGACCCAGGCAAGAAGGCAATCCTTCGTCCTACAACGTGGCCCAGCAGGTCCACTGGGCCATAGGGAAGAGATGGAAGAAATGCAGGATGCCAAAGCTGGGGGTATATTTCTAGGGGTTTATTTTTCCAGCATCCTACTAATGACCCATTTGCTGGGTATGGTCAAGTGTCCCCTTTAGGACCCATAACATGTTATAGGAGAGAAAGATTTTCATTAGTTTGAAATGAAGAAAGGGGTTTCACAAACAAGTGAGATTGGGAAACAGTGCATCGGGCAAGATGAAATAAGCTTCTGGGCTCTGAAGTTCCTGGAGCCTTCAGCTCCCCAGAGAGGCCAAGTTCAGCATTTCCTGAGGGCAAAGAACTGGGACACTTTTGTACATCTCCTTGCTACCATTGTCCCTGAGCCACATGTGGGAAGAGGCTGCTTGCTGCAGGATCTTGACTGCTGAGCCAGTGGGAGGAGCAAGGGGGCTGTCTAAGAAGCAGAGCGGTTTTCTGGGGAGCCGCTGGGCCTCCTCACTTCTTCCCATGAACATCGTCAAAACATTTTTTTTTTGCTCAAAAAAACCATGAGACTAATTGCTTTCTCTAGCAGCAACATAAACAAATAAGATGGGACTAGGCGACCAGGGCGTCTCAGAAAGGAGAGCAGTGTGACCATCTCCATCTCTCCTCCCTGCCTTGGTCCACAGTCCACCCACTACAATCCCCTCTATGGATAAAGGTTTTTTCTTGTGTTCTTCTGTCTGGCTGCTATGGTCCCTCCCTCCAGGACAGCAGCACTAGCCACAGGGACTAGCTTCCTCCTTCTATGACCCTTTGGCTTCTTCATAGACTCTGGAAACAACCCAATAGGTGTTTCCATCGTAGTCCTGCCTAGAGATCAGACAGCAAACCTGACATGGCTTTAGGGACCAGAGACCAGTGGACTGTTCTTGTTATAATTCTTCCATCTTGGTTCCAGGTCACAGGCCTCTGCCTACAGCCCTGCACCAGCCACTTCTCCAGCACCCTCTGCCCACACCAACTACAGTGAGGGTCCAGCTGCCCCTGCACCCAAGCCCCGGGTTGTAACCACTGCCAGCATCCGGCCTTCTGTCTACCAGTCAGGTGAGCCAGAGGGAAGCAGGAGCAGGGTTCAAAGGGTCATCTGCTCCAGGTCATGACCCGGAAGTGAAGGAGGTTTAGTCCCCCCCACCTTGTTATAGAATAGAATCACAGGAGACTTCAAGCCTATGTTTGACTTTGGAAGACAGGTGGGCTGTACCAGGCAAGGATGGAGTCATCTAGCTCTTAGGAAGGGTATGGTCATGGATGGATGTTTCCAGACTAAATTGAGAGAAAAGGAGGACTGGGGAGGCGGGGGAAGAGCAGGCTGGCAGAGGTAAAATTTGTTTCTCTAAGAATCTGGGTTGGCCTCAAACTGGAGGACAAGAAACTATAAGAAAACTGCCCCAGGCTTTAGGCCAGCTTACTGTGTCACTTTGTCCTGTGAGCAAGCTGCTCAACCAGTCTAGCATGTGGTGACAAGGGTAGTTGGGGAACATGTGGCACAGCAGTGGAGGGGCTACTCATAGTGAATTCAAGGCAAAACTCATTGCTTGCAGTCCACGGCCCCTTCCAGTGTCTAGGGCTTTCCACAGGGATGGGAGGTAGCCTGCTTCCTAATTTCCTAGGCACTCAGCCTTATTCCTCAGAGCCCAAGGCTCTGCATGGCCCACTTTCCTGTCAGCCATTGCTCCAAGAATCCCAGGGTGACCTATCAGGTTTTTTTGTTGTTGGTGGTGGGTTTTTTTGACTAATGGCCATTCTCATCCAAGCCCCAGTCTAATTACTGTTTCTCATCCTGTTGGGTTCTGACCCAAACTTTAGGAGTGTGTGCCTGGCATATATGAGGCCTTGGGTTCAATCCCTAGCATCAAACACACACACACACACACACACACACACACACACACACACACACACACACACACACCCCACCAGGCAGGCAGGCAGACAGACAAGCAGGCTGGTGGGGAACACATCATATAATGACAGAGAGAGGCCATGAACTTACGTTCTGTACCCTAGCAGCTGTGCACACACAGGAATGAGCCTTAAGTATTCTTATAATGATTACTTGATGTTCATTCCATGGGTTGTCAAAATAGGACTTTAAGTGGGCACATAATTTCCACTTAAATATTATATCTTCATAGCTAGGCGGTGGTGGTACATGCCTTTAATTCCAGCACTTAGGAGATAGAGACAGGTGGGTCTCTTTGAGTTCAAGGCCAACCTGCTCTATAGAGTGAGTTCCAAGACATCCAGAGCTACACAGACAGACCCTATCTTAAAAAGAAAGAAAGAATAAAACATCATACTTCAGCATATAGTTATTGGTCGTCTTGATTTATAGAAAGCAATGATGATTTTGCATTTACTGTTGTTATACTACAAATTTTTCTCTGTATTATTATACATATATAATTTGTTTTGCTTTTGAGTCAGGGTTTCTGTGTAGCCCTGGCTGTCCTGGAACTAGCCCTGTAGACACAGGCTGATCTTGAACTCAGACATCCACCTACTCTTGCCTTCCAAGTACTGGGTTTAAAGGTATGTGCCACCACTGCCAAGAACATAAAAAGATTTTAATAGACTTTTGTGTGTTTGTTTGTTGGGAGGCTGGCTGTTGAGCTTCCTGCCTGGACCTCCCAAGTATTGGTACTATAACCATGTGCCACCACACCCAGTTTTTAATAGACTTCTGAAAAAACAGTTTCCAGTTCACAGCAAACTTGAACAAAAGGTGTCATTTCTCAACTATCCGTTCCCTTCATGCCATGCATACATCCTCCCTTTCCCAATGTACATAGCATTCATGGCAAACCGAGGAGGGGAGTAAGTTACAGCAGTGTTTAGGAAAGAGAAAGGTCATTTCAAGGGGGATGGAAGAGGGGCCTGTATTCTACAAGTGTGAAGTGGCCAAGCAGCGGCGTAAAGAACAGCACAAAAAAAAGTCTAGCCTCCAAAGCATATCCTGTTAAGGTGTGAGATCCTAGGAAGGTTTCAGTCCGTCCCCTGCTCTATAAAGAGAACTGAGTGTAGACAGGACACATTTTAGCTTGGGAGGAGAACCCAGCCTGCATAAGCAATAGGCAAACTAGCTCACCTCTGAGACCAGAACTTTCTCATTTGGGTAAGATAGGGGGGCGTCTCTGCAGATGAAACGATGTCTCTAGCCATCTTTGTCATTTCTGGGCCAAGAAAAGGAAGTCCCACAGGTTGAGGTGGCGTTTTGGAAGCAGATCGGTACAAATCTCCAATGTAGAAGACGGGGGGGGGGGAGCCCCCGGGCAGACTGGAAGCACAGGAAGAAGCTTGCAGAAAGAGGATGGAGTAGTGGCAGGTGCAGGTGAGGGGAACGCTTCCGGCCCCTTCCGTGCCCTGTCCTCCGCAGGCCCGCCAGGGGGCAGCCGGGCTTTCCAGCGGCTTCTGGGGATCGGGCCAAGGCGGGCCAGACGTGCAGGAGCCCAGGCCTCTCCATGGTTCCCAGGCGGTGCAGACGTTAACTCATTCGTGCCTGGAGCACAGGAGAGGCCTGCCTCCACCCTTCCTTCCCAGGGGCGGCTGACAGTCTGCCAGGCCGGGGGAGGGGCAGTGCGGGTCGGCACCCCGCTCCGCCGCTGGGTTTCCAGGACCAGGGCAGCACCGAGCACTAGCAGCCAGCTCGCTTCCGTCTGGCCGAGGCTGGGTGGCCTTTGTGGGTTCTTATCTCTGGCGCCGGAGCTGGGCTACCGCTCCCCAGAACACCTGGGGCCCGTGCCTGCTGGACCAGTGGGCGGAGGACACGGTGGGCCCAGGGATGGCCACGTTGGCCCGCGGGTCGGGTGGCGACCCGGGTGCTCGCTGAGAACCTAGCCGGGGCCCGAGTGACTCAGATCACCTTGTTTAATTACACAGTCCCCGGGCCGCCGAGTGCGATAGGAGCCTTTTGAACGTGCCAATTAGAGATGAAATATCACCTTCTAATTTGAACCGGCTTAATTCCGTCACGTAGAAATAGCAACAGCCTGGGGCTCCGAGATGGGATATCAGGTCTCCTCCGGCACTGGGTGTGTGTGTCGGGGGAGATGGAGCGGAAGGCAGGCAAGAACTGGGAGGAGAGGGGACCGCGCTCTCCATCCCTCTGCCCAGGGATCTGCAAGGCGAACCGGGTAGCTCCAGTGGGAAGGAGGTAGCTAGACCCAGTCCGGATTCCAGCCGTCCTCTCTGAAGCCTTGTGTTGGGGTTTGGAAAATCAAGGAGGCTTGTGGAGTCATAAGGCCTCGGATGGGAGGAAGAGCATGTCCGCCCCGCAGAGGGTGTAGTTGGAGGGGAGAGGCAGTAAGGTGCGCCCGTGTGCTTGGAAGGGGCGTGCTGAAGCCTGTTTCTGCTTTGGTTCCCAGTGGCTTAGAGGGATCTGGAGCCCAGTGGGTGCGTTTCTGGTAGGAAGCTTGCAGGCTGGCTGACCTTGAGTGGCCGCTGAAGCTCTCCAAGTTATCTGTAAAGCTGACTCACTAGTATTCTGCCGTCTTGTAGACTATTATACAAAATCCTGTGCGTGACACTTGCTAGACGCTGTTTCAAAGAGGGCAGCCATCCAAGAACACATTTTTACGTCTTTGAAAAGTAAAAGAAGGGGGCTGGAGAGATGGCTCAGCGGTTAAGAGCACCCTCTGCTCTTCCAGAGGACCCGGGTTCGATTCCCAGCACCCACATGGCGGCTGACAGCTGTCTGTAGTTCCAGTTCCAGGCAAACACCAAGGCAATTAAATAAATAAATAAAGTTTAAAAAAAAAAAAAGAAAAGTAAAAGAAAGCGGGTGAAATTGATTTAAATACTTATATTTAGTTCAGCATATGAACTTTTCAGGAATTTTTTTTTTTTTGAAATCTGCCTCCATAGTTCTAGATTAAAGATGTGTATAGATACACACACACACATATAACTTATTCTTTGTGCATAAGTGTTTTGCCTGCATCTGAAGGTGTTAGATCCCCTGGAACTGGAGTTACAGTTGTGAGCTGCCATGTGGGTGCTGGGAGTTGAACCCAGGTCCTCCAGAACGGGAGCCAATGCTCTTAATCACTGAGCCATTTCTCTAAAACTGTACCCTCAGCATTCCCACTTCACTTTAATTTCACGTATGTATGTGTCTGTGTGTGCATGCAGGTGCCTACACAGGCCTGAAGAGGGTGTGGATCCCCTGAAACTGAGTTAAGCCAGTTAAGTGTTGGGACCCCAACTCCAGTCTTCTACAAGAGTAGTGTATAGCTCTTCACCACTGGGCATCTTGCCAGATGCAGCTCATTATATTAAAAATGTTTCAGAGCTGGACACTGTACTGGTGTGTGCTAGCTATTTGGGAAACTGAGGTAGGAAAGTCACTTGAGATCAGTCTGGGTAACATAGGGAGCCTTGGCTCAAAAAATATAAGGGGCTGAAGTAGACAGACCAGTGGTCAAGAGTGCTTAGCTGCTCTTCCATAGGATCACAACCAGCTTACAGCCATGTGGAACTCCAGTTCCAGAGGATCTGCACCCTCTTTTGACTTTCCCAGGGAGCAGGCTTGCAAGTGGTACAGAGTCATACATGCAGACAAACATCTGCACACATCCAATAAATAAATAATTTTTAAACATATAATCAATATAGGATAATTATTACTGAGGTAATTCATATTCTTTTATTTAGTCTTCAAATTTTACACTTAATTGCACATCTCAATTTAGACTAACAATGTTTCAAGTGCTTAGAGACCACATAAGGCCATGGTTGGACATCACAGGGCTGGGGACACATGCCTGTAATCCAGCACTTAGGAGGCTGAGGCAAAAGAATTACTCAACTTTTGAAACTAGCCTGAAAGTTCCAGGCCAACCTAGGCTATATGTAAAAATAATACAAAAGGCTTGGTCAGATGTGATGGTACTTGCCTTTAGTCCCAGCACTTGGGGCAAACTTTCTGTGAGTTTGTGGCCAGCCTGGTCTACAGAGTGAATTTCAGGATAGCCAGAGCTACACAGAGAAACTCTGTCTCAAAAATAAATAAAACAACAACAACCAAAAAAACCCCTCATAATCACTTTTAGCTGAGGACTGTGATTTATAAAACAAAGAAGAAGGAAAAGGATAGAAAAAAATGAAATGAAAAGCAAAGATAAAGGAAGACATAACTTACACAGAACCCCAAAGTGTACAGAGGGGTGGAATGCTTTACAGTGCCATGGGATCCCCTCTAACGCTAACCCTAACCCTAACCCTAACCCTAACCCCCTAACCCTAACCCCCTAACCCTAACCCTAACCCTAACCCCCTAACCCTAACCCTAACCCTAACCCTAACCCTAACCCTAACCCTAACCCTCTATCCACTCTCCTCTAACACACTCTATAGCAACCTCTGGACACTAAGAAACGAGGTAAAACTGTTGAAGTGGTGACAACACTTTGGGAGTTTTGGGCTTACAATTTTACAAAATGCACGTGCTATGTCCCTCCTGTAGGCTGCCACCACACCCGGTGAGGCAAGCAGGATATCATTCATTCCATCACCAGAAAATAGGTTCAATTCCCAGCAATCTGACTTCAGAGCATCATTAAAACACACACACAGTTTCAAGTACTAAATTAAGCACTATACTTCGTTTCTCTAATCCTTACAATAACTGTAATATCATTTTTTGGATGAAGAAACAGGCCCAAAGAGATTAACGAATTTATTTACTCAAAGGATACTTCACTAGAAAGTCCTAAGGACATGGCTCTTTTGAGGGAGAGGTGCTAGGGATGGAACACAGAGTCTCAAAAATGCTAGGCAAGTGCTCTAATCACTGACTTCCAAGCCTCAAATTAGGACTTTTGATGGCTAGGCTTCCTTCCAGAGCATGGGATCTCCTCTGGGTGTTAGAGATAACTTCTTCATGATGTTAAATACCAAAGGAAATTGGATTTGTGTTCTTTATAGAGGCAGCTTGTAGTTAGGAAGGTTACAGTCTTGCTCTGCTCCCTCTGTGCTCTCATGCCCTCAAGTGTACAAGGAAATAATGCAGAATCTGACTCAGTTGACCTACCTGCTATGTGCCTCACCCACACTGTAAGTGGGAGGAAGATTCCAGCCGGAGAATCTACCTTTGGGAGCCAGCATCACTGTAGGGCAGGGCTGTGGCTGACTTTATGTGCTAGCTATAGTCACATAGTCACAGCCTAGCCATCCTTCAGCAAGAGCATATATAGGTGCTCCGCACTTCCCAGTTCTGAAGTGCCAGTCATCTGGGAATAATAGACCTAGAGTTGGAGCCACTCAAGATGGCTCAGGTCACCAGATAGGAAAAGGAGACAAGACAGAGTCATGGTTCTGAGACCAGCTGTGATCCAGAGACAGCTACTTCAGTCAATCGATCCCACCCAGGCCTGCCTTAGATGTGAGCATGTAGGCTATCATGATATGCTCCCTGGTGGGTAAGATAGTGCCCTGCCCAGAATAAACTGGGAGTAGAAGTGAGGCTTCCAGAACCATCTTTGCTATAGTCATAGAACTGGCTGATTATATACTCAGGATACACAGCTAGATCCACTCAGCTGTCTCTGCAGTGGGGATCACTACAGCAAAATCTTGGGTTGTGAGAGCCCTGGCAAAGAGTATTAGCAACTACAGTGCCCTTCCTTCGTGGTGAACTCAGTTTCTCCACCTTCTGTGAAGGCAAGCAAGAGCTTTCAGTAGAAGTGCATGCAGTACAATCCTGTCCCTAATGGTAACTAACCTCCAGGGTGTCGTGTGCACTCTCAGTTTGCACCTAGGTGATGTACGAAAGTACCTCTGCCTCGATTCACTGATTCACTGAGTAACTAAGATAGGTGGAGACCTATCAAATCAAGACAGAATTTCTTCCCAGCACAAATCAAATCAAACTATTTTTAAGACAGTGTTAGTAGCTAAACTTGAAACATGAACCTGAGAACGCAGCTTCCTGGACACCTCTGTCTTGAAGACTAAAGTAGTTACAAGTAGAGCAAACACGTTCAGATTGGGATGCCTGGGAGTCAGGTCACCATCCAGGGTACCACTGAAAGCATCTTCCCCTCCAGACTCAGTTGACTGACTCTTACCCACTTCCTGTCCCAGACATTCCCTACTCTCATTCCCCATCTTTTATAGGACCAGGGCAGCTATGGCTTGACAGAACCCCACCCTAAACAGCCACAATATTTATAGCTCCATCACTTCTGGGACCTGTGCAAGCTCCCCGGGGTTCTGCTGCCACCCTTGTTTATCCAGGCTTTTGCTGAGAATAAAAATCTGCTTTATTAAGAAGTTCAGGAGTGTGGGTATGTAGCTTAGTGGTAGTGCATTTGCTTAGTGTTCTTGAGTTTCTGCTTTCCTTCCACAACACACATGAACACACACACACACACACACACACACACACACACACACACATGCACGCACGCATGCATGTACCCCAGCACCTCCCCTTTACCATTTGAAACAACTGTTCCAATATTAAGCGCTAATCTTTTATGGTTCTCTGGCTGGGGTGACAGATGAGACAGAATGGATCCTTAACACATATTCTTTGGGTGTTTTTGGTTTGCAGTGCCTGCATCTACCTACAGCCCATCCCCAGGAGCCAATTACAGTCCGACTCCCTATACCCCATCACCTGCACCCACCTATACTCCCTCCCCTGCACCCACCTATACCCCGTCACCTGCACCCACCTATACTCCCTCCCCTGCACCCACCTATACCCCGTCACCTGCCCCAAACTATAACCCTGCACCATCAGCAGCCTACAGTGGGAGCCCTGCAGAATCCGCCAGCCGCCCACCTTGGGTGACCGATGACAGCTTCTCTCAGAAGTTTGCTCCTGGAAAGAGTACCACCTCTGTGAGCAAGCAGACCCTGCCCCGGGGGGCTCCAGCCTACAACCCAACAGGCCCACAAGTGACCCCTCTTGCCAGGGGCACATTCCAGAGAGCTGAGCGCTTCCCAGCTAGCAGCCGAACTCCCCTTTGTGGGCACTGCAACAATGTCATCAGGTACAGGCTTTGGTATGGGAGGGGTGACAGATGGGAGGGTAGATACGGACGAAAGGCCAGCCCCAGAGGGCAGCCTCAGGTCTCTCTGGCTCACCTTCCATGCCAGTGTGACACCCACATTCCCAGTGAGTTGGGAGGATTCCATGAGGTAAGTGGGTGAAGCTCCTTCCCAGCTTGGTGCCTGGTGCCAGGAGCTCCCCCTTGGGCTAGGGTTGGGTTCTGGGAATCTTCAGCCTTGTTGTCCATAGGTTTATTGAGCACATTGCAAGCTACATGACAGTGCTGGTTTGGACCCACCTTCCCTATAGGGTTGCTTCTGAATCTTTCCACAGTCTCATGCCACTTAGGGCATGATAGATACTTCACTGAAATTAAAGTAAGTAATTTCCCTTAGAAGTCATGAGTTCAAGGCCAGCTTGGTTTACAGAGTGAGATACAGGACAACCAAGAATACACAGAGAAACCTGTTTCAAGACAAAACAAAACAAAAATATATACGCACATATATAGACACACATATATATATATACATATGTACACACACACACACATATATATATATATACACATGACTATTTTTTCACATAGAAACATAGCAGAGGCTCAGTGTGGTGGTTCATACCTTTGGTCCCCAGCACTAGGGAGACATAAGCAAGCATATTTCTGTAAGTTCAAAACAAGGCTGTTCTAAAAAACTAGCTCCAGGCCAGCCAGGTTAGAAAGTGATATCCTGTTTCAAAAGACAGAAACAAAAGGTGCAGAGAACTAAAAAACACAGAAATGAAAAAATTGCAGCATGAAGTTTTCTGGTGGTTGCGGTGTTCTGAATGCTAATCTGGCTCTGCCGCTTCCTGGCTCTATGACCTTGGTTTTCTTTACTGATTATCTGGCATCATAGAATTATTAGGAAGATTAAATGTATTAACAACTGTAAGATTATTCTTGAAGAGTATCTGGCACATGTAACCACCATTCTCATCGCTCTTAGATAACCGGTGATAAAATGAACTCTGTGGAGTGTTTACACAGTCCTCTGCTGTAGATACTACAGTTGCTTCCAGATTCTGTTTGTTAGGTGTTAAACTGTTTGTTCCTTTTAACAGAGTCTCACTGTGTAGTCCTGCCAAGCCTGGAGCTTACTATGTAGACTAGACTGGCCTTGAACTCTCAGAGATCTGCCTGCCAAGAGCTGATGTGTGTCCCCACACCCCATCTTCTGGTTCTGTTTATTGTTACTGACATGACAATAGACATCTTTCTGCATGGAGCTGTCTCAGGATTACATATTATTTCATTAGACCAGTCCTCAAGATGCCATTACTGAATATTTTGGGGGTTCTTAGAAAATCTGGTTCTAATTTCCGGGGTTCATTTTAAAGCTGTTCTCTGCCATGCTAGGGGCCCTTTTCTGGTAGCCATGGGCCGCTCTTGGCATCCAGAAGAGTTCAATTGTGCCTACTGCAAGAACTCGCTAGCAGATGTATGCTTTGTGGAGGAGCAGAACAATGTTTACTGTGAACGGTGTTATGAGCAGTTTTTTGCCCCGCTCTGTGCCAAGTGCAACACCAAGATTATGGGGGTAAGTGGGCAGCACTCTTGTCTTTTTACCCTTGTCTATTCCTCCACTAGACTGACTTCCTCCCTTCCCCTAAGATTTTGGGGTCCTGCTAAAAATACTATCAACAAGTTGCTGATAACAGAGAAAGCAACTCTGTTTCCACCCCTGAACGAAAGCAGTTTGTCACTAACTACTGAACTAGGGAACTAATTAACTTGGGCAAGCAATGATATACCATATACCACAGGCTTCAAATGGCGCTGGGGCTTTGCAAAGCACGTTCTTGCTTCACAGCTTCACCTCACCCTTCATCTGCCCATGGCCCTGGCTCTCAGTGCCCTTTTGGCAAAATGGCCCTAACAGGACCTTCTTCCCCCACCCTCCTGCCTTCCCAGGCACCTGCTTTGTGAGCTTTCCTGCCCTGTTCCCTAGGCTACTTGGATAGCACCCAGGCCTGGTCTGGAAGCCAAGCCTAGCTCCCTTTTCCCTGGGAAAATTTCTGTCCTGAACTCAGATAATTTTTTTCCTCCAGGAAGTGATGCACGCCCTGAGGCAGACATGGCATACTACCTGCTTCATCTGCGCAGCCTGCAAGAAACCTTTTGGAAACAGCCTCTTCCACATGGAAGATGGAGAGCCATACTGTGAGAAAGGTAGGTGTATGAGATACGGTACAGACGGAATGCAATGTGGCACCATGCTAGAAGACCCTGTACCATGTCCTATCTGCCTAAAAACCAAGTCCTGCCTATGTCCACTCACATCCATCTGTCGGGGGAAGGAAGGGTCTTGTGCATTTTGTTTCATGTGGTACTTGGAAAAAAACCCAGGGCTTCACACAAGCTCCTGCTTTCGGTTTTAATGGATGAATCATGCTATTACACATTAGCTGAAGCATTTTCCCTGCTCATTTCATTTAACTTTTTGGGGAAAGATGTCAGAGTTTTAATGTTTTTTTATACTCCACTCTCTGCTTCCTCCCATATTTCTAATATCTCAGTCACACTTGGTTCTCTAACTGCTTGAAAAACCTTTCTGGCTGTGTTGACTCGGAAACCCGGGTCTAGTCTGAAAAGCCTTGGCTCTAGATGTCATCCTAGGTTTTATTCCTTGCTCCACCTGAGATGCCTTTGTAACCTTGAATAAAGCTGCTAAAGGTCTCCAAGACTTTAACACCTGCCCCATGGAGTTCCTGTGGGCATGGAAGGAGGGAGCGGTGGAGGCGTGGGATGCTCAGTGAGTGCCCTTTCCTCCCAGCCTGTGGTGCTTTTCAGGCTCCCTTCCATTCCTCTGTACCTGGAAGTGCAATATGTTATTGTATTGAGTCATAGGCGCCCTAGCCTTTCAATTCCTCCTTCCTTCACAGCCTGTTTCCTGTGAAGAATTTTGAGGCAGGGCCCGATAAGGGAAACACAGACTTGAACGGTGATACAGCAGCCCCAGAAAATAAAGATAAATAAAAACAAGCAGGCTGATTATTAGCCACAATCTTAGTTTATAGAACTAATGAGGAAAATGCTAATAATGCTTAAAAAAATTAGTATTAGAGCTGGAGAGATGGCTCAGCAGCTAAGAGTACCAGCTGCTCTTACAGAGGTCCTGAGTTCAATTCCAAGCAACCACATGGTGGCTCACAAAGCTCTTATCACAGAAAGTTGTATGTACAAATAAAATAAATAAATTTTAAAATAGTATTAGTCATGTCTGTGCTATAAAATTTTAAAGCAAAGTCTCCAGATCACATAAAATCAGGTTTTCAATAGAAAAGTCAATCAGTAAGCAAGACTAATATTTCCAGAAGTAGATTCAAGCTGTTTTAAGAACAAATTTGTGAAAAAACAATAAGGAAAGGAATTACTATTTAATAAGGCTAATTGAACCATTTTTTATTGTTTTATGCTCATCTTTTAACCATGAAACATATATTGACTATGTAATCTATACCAGTTACTTTAAGATCTGTGTCCTCACAAACTGTAAGGGGGCCAGCACAATGGTTCCGTGAGAAAAGGCGCTTGCCATGAAAGCTTGATCCTGTAACACACGAAAAATGGAAGCAGAGAGCCAGCCCCACAAAGTTGGCCTCTGACCTGTACACACACTTCATGGCACAATACATCATAGTAATAATAAACTTTTAAAAATGGCTCAGTGATCAAGCGCACTGACTGCTCTTCCAGAGGTTCGGAGTTCAATTCCAAGCACCCACATGACTGCTAGAAATTGTCTAGGGATTTAATGCCCTCTTCCAGTGTATAGATGTACATACAAACAACACATCAGTATACACAAAATCTTAAGCAGAGCCATTAACATAAGGTATGCTGGCATGGATATTCAAGAATGATAATGGATGGATAATGGATGAGTATTCTTCCTCCTCTAACCACTTATGAAGTCTCCTAACATCAGAGGCAACAGTCCACGTTTATACCACATGCTCCATACATTTCTTTATCTGGTCAGTAGTGATGACCCCATGCATTTTACACTACAGTGATATAGATGGGAAGACAGCTTTCCTAAGAAGCTGCTCCAGGTTTAAGGAATTCCTTAACAGAGCTGGACTTTGATCTAGCTTTCTCTTTCTTCATACTCCATGTTTATAACCTTGATTGCATTCTGCCTGCCGGTGTGTGGTCTAGGACAATGAATGGATATACCATCCACAGGAGATGAACAGAACACAGGAAGAAGCTAGCTGTGGTGGACCTGTCAAGAGGCACTGGGAAATGCAGGGGGGGAGGAAGTATTCAAAGAGATTTGAATTCTTCTAGAAAATGTCTACAGCAGTATAGTACAGTTGCTGCGCTCCGAGAAAGAAGCACAAGGCCCAGCAAGGCCTCAAGTGTGGGACTCCGGCCTTTATTTATTTGTTTGTTTGTTTATTTATTTATTTATGTTTTTCAGTCTCAGTTTCTTTATCCACAAAATGAGACCAAAATTTAATTAAAAAAAAAACTGACTAGGTGTTATGTTGGAAGCACAAAGAGAAGGAGGCACAATTGTGGTGTTAAGATTCTTTTTTTTTTTTTTTTTAAATCTATTTATTTATTTATTTATTTATTTGCCTTGGTGTTTGCCTGGAACTGGAACTACAGACAGTTGTGAGCTGCCATGTGGGTGCTAGGAATTGAACCTGGTCCTCTGGAAGAGCAGTCGGTGCTCTTAACCGCTGGGCCATCTCTCCAGCCCCGATGTCAAGGTTCTTACAAGGAATGCTGCCTGCTTTAGTCCTTCCTGTTCTAGTGTAACCAAATGTGTGAGGCAGGGGATTTACAATGAACAGGAATGTGTTTGGCTCACGCTTCTGAGTTTGGGAAGTCCATGGTGAAGAGGCCACCTCTGTAAGGGCCGTTTTACACCATCCTGTGTGGAAGCCAAGGGACAAAAGACAGAAATAAAGTGGGCAATGGGAGGCCAGGTCATTTTTATAAAAATCTCATTCCTTCTGAGCCTATTCCCTCAGTAATAACATTAATTAATTCAAGAAAGAGAGGTGGTATGGCCTAAAGGCCTCCTGTTAGACTCCATCTCCCAACACTATTGCAGTGAGGTGTGTGCTTCCAACTCCAGAACCCTGCGACACATTCACTCACGGCACCATCTTTAGGAAAGTAACATTATCTCCCTTGTTAAGACGAGGAGAAGGAGAACATATATATATATATATTGTTTATAGTAGTAAAGATTTGTTGTCAACATGGATGCTCAATGACAGAAGAATGGGTAAGTGAATGTCATTCTAAAATTACTGAAGTCTCAAAGATGAGCTACAGAGAAGGCTCAGTGGTTAAGAGTATGTGCAGTTCTTACTGAGAACCCATTGTGAGTTTCATTGGTACATATAACACCACAGAGAGAGAGAGAGAGAGAGAGAGAGAGAGAGAGAGAGAGAGAAAGAGAGAAAGAGAGATAGAGAGAGAGAGAGAATTATATAACAGTATAAAGGGTCTGGGCCTGGAGAGAGAGCTCAGCAGTTAAGAGCACAAACTGGCCAGGTTGTGGTGACATGTGCTTTTAATCCCAGCACTTGGAGGCAGAGGCAGGTAGATTTTTGAGTTCGAGGCCAGCCTGGCCTACTATAGATCAAGTTCCACACCCTCCAGGGCTACACAGAGAAATGCTATTTTGGAAAAGAAAACAAAACAGAAACAAAAATAAGAATGAGGGGGGGAGCACATATTGCTCAGAGCACCCGAGCCCCATTCCTAGCACCCACTGAGTGTGTTTAACAGCCTGTAACTCTAGCTCCATGGGATCCAACAATGTTTTCTGGCCTCTGTATATACCTGGACTCATGTATACACACAAAAATAAAAATAAATCTGAAAGAAGAAAAAGAGACCCTATTCTTCTAAAATGAGTCTAGTGACTAGGCAATGAGGAATACTTTTTAAATTTCTGTTTCGGGATTGACCTCTTGGGCTATCAGAGGAGACAGAGATAAAAGAAACAATCACCCTCAAGGAAGTTCATGATGATTCCAGAAAGAAGTCTCAGATTAAGCTCTCACAGAGTGGTAATGAAGTCCAAGTGTGGATCACTACAACACTGGTACACATTACCCCAAGAGTGACACACACAACCTATCATGTGAGCACTATGTTTGTGAGATGACAAAGTCCACTTGCCCAAGCCCACCACTGATATGGAGCTGTCCTGACCTTGGGTCTATGTGACTGATTGTTCTTTTTGCCTACTTCACTTTGATTTTTATTTCAGACTACATCAATCTCTTCAGCACCAAATGTCACGGATGTGATTTCCCTGTGGAAGCTGGCGATAAGTTTATTGAAGCCCTGGGGCACACCTGGCATGATACCTGCTTCATTTGTGCGGTAGGTTTCTTGCCTTGAGTGTCAACTGCCTGAGTCCGGGGTAGAAGGGGCAATGTTGACCAAGCCCCTGACACACAGGATACAACTGTGGCACTCTGGCACCATGATGGTTCTTAAAGTTTGCTAGTGCCTGTCTTGATATGTCACGGGTAAAGACAGCAGCAGTACCAATGATTATTTACAGACCAATAGTGGCAAAGTACCCAAGGATTTGGAGAACCAGAATGTTGTCTTACCAGCAATAGGTGAGGGCAGCAAACGACAGCTTAGGGAAGTAGGTGGTTTCCCCAGGTCACATGCTGCTATGAAGTGGTGTGAAGGTTCTATCATGAACCCTAGGCCTATGCTTATTGACTAGGCCTCTGAAAGGTTGAGATAAAGTTTCTCTTGGCAGAACCTTTAGAAAGCAGGATGAGTATCACTTTCCTTTCCTAAGTAGTCCTGTTCTTGGTGTACAATCTCCAGCAGATAAGCCTGAGATTAACCATTAGCTGTGTGTAGTTAGCTGAATCAGCAGGACATCTGCCTAGGAGACTGGCTTTCCCTTTAGAGGGCTTCAGCTGAGATGAGATTGTGAAACTGTGTTACCACTATTCAGACTTGATTTGAAAATACGAAATGCTCATACCTAAGAAATTTCTGTAATGCCAGTCTGACTGGCCTAACTTTATTTAGAAAAATGAATGAACTATTAGTATTTTGAGAACCAGTTACTCAAGGTGAATTTGGGGTATTTATGACATAACTATGCTGTTTAGAGGCTGGGGATATAGCTCAGATGGTAGAGTATTTACCTAACATGCATGAAGCCCTGAGTTCAATCTCAAGCATCATATAAACCAAGTGTGTGAGCATACACACATAATTTTAGCACTTGGGAGATGAAGGCAGGAGAGTCAAAAGTTCTAGGTCATTCTTAGCTACACAGTAAACTTAAGACCAACTTTGAGTATAGGAAGCCGTGTCTATAGATAGATAGATAGATAGATAGATAGATAGATAGATCATAAGAAATATCTACACTGTTTAAGTCTGAATAAACTTATAATCTTTTAGGAAGCAGGATAAAGGACAATCCTAGTCATCAAATTTGCTGCCATATATTTTGAGTTCTGAACTTTACTCCTTTGCCCCCACTATTTGAGGGGTGTATTGTGTTCACTCTGTCTTAGTTTCCTAGGGCATAATAACAGGCACAGCAAAAACATATTCTCTCATAGTTCAACAGGCTAGAAACCAAAACTCAAAGTGCTGATAGACAGCCTCACTTATTCTCCTATCTCTGCTTGCTAACCATCTCTTCATTCCCTGGTTCATTGTTACAGTATCTCTCTCTCTCTCCCTCTCTCTCTCTCTCTCTCTCTCTCTCTCTCTCTCTCTCTCTCTGTGTGTGTGTGTGTGTGTGTGTGTGTGTGTGTGTTGGGGCTCTCAGGCCAAGGCTTCGATTAAACTCTATAGCTGAGGATGACCTTGGACTTCATTGCTGTTGCTTTTTGTTAAACTGGGTCTCACTATTAGCCTTGGCTGTTCTGGAACTCACTATGTAGACCAGGCTATCCTCAAACTCAGAGATTTGCTTTCCTCTGTCTCGAGTGCTGGATTTAAGCTCCATAATCTTGAGTTTCTGATCCTCCCATCTCTACCTCCCAAGTTGTTTCTATATTTCCACATGATTTCTCCTCTTTGTGTGTGTATATATATATATGTCTGTGTCCACGGGCATCTCCTCTCTTACGAGTCATATTGGAGCGAAGAGCAAAGGCTACCTTCCTCCAGGATGACTTTTTTTCTCTCTAAGGCAGGCTTTTTCTGTGTGGCTCTAGCTGTCCTGGAACTTGCTCTGTAGACCAGGCTGATCCTAATATATTCCTAATAGCTTCTTGAATTCTGGCTGTGCAAAACATGCACCATCAAGCTTGGCTCTAAATCTCTTTGTTTATGTTTGCAATAAGGTCTTACTGCATAGCTTTGGCTGAACTTGAAGTAATCCTCCTGTCTCAGCCTCCTAAGTGATGGCATTGCAAGTTTGTGCCATAATACCCAGCTCTTCCAAATCATTTCTAATAATCAAATCTTCATATGATGTTTTTTCAACTTGCACACACAATAGTAATAATTTAAAAACAAAACAAATTAAACAACCAGCCAACCAAACCAACCCATATGAAAGATTCAGACTAGCTCTTTTATAGAATATTATTTTGAGGGAGAGACAGAGAGAGAGAGAGAGAGAGAGAGAGAAAGAGGGAAAGAGGGAAAGAGAGAGGGTCTTATGTAGCTCAGACTGGTCTCTTGAACTCAGTATTCAGCAATAGATCACAGGAGGCTTCTAGTGGGCCATGGAAACCAATAAATTGAAATAAACTGAAAAATTACCTATTTCCCAGCCTCTACCTCCTCTACTTTCTATGCTCCTGGTTCATTCACATTTATATATATGAATACACATATGTAATATATATGCATATATGTCTACATACATATGTGTGTATGATTTTTGCCATTTTAAATTTATGTTATGCCTCTGTGTGTGTGTCTGTGTGTGTCTATGTGTGTGTGTGTGTCTCTGTGTGTGTGTGTGTGTGTATGTGTGTGTGTGTGTGCAGGTGTCTTAGAGACAAAGAAGGCGTAAGAGCTTCTTGAACTGGAGTTTTAGGTGGTTGTGAGCTGCCTGCCTAATGTGGGTGCTAGGAACCAAACTCGGGTTCTCTGAAAGATCAGGGAGTGCTCTTAATTGAGGAGTCATCTCACTATCTCTCGCAGATTTTTCCTTTTTAAACTTTATTATGTGAAGGTATATTTTTTAAAAACTAAAACTGCATTAGTATTGTGTTAGGTATCTGTGTATTAATGATGTATGTGAGTGAGTAGGGCCCCTGGTGCCATAGCCTGAGTGAGGAAGTCAGAGGAAAACCTATGGAGGCAATTTCTGCTTTCACGTGGCTGACAGGGACTGTACCTCAGATGCTCTGACGTCACAGCCCGTATCTCACCTGCTGAGCTGTCCCCCTGGCCCTTTAGACCTTCCTTAGAGGAATCAGTTTGCCAAATACTCCTTGATTTGGGGAGTAAGAGTATCCCAAACCAAGACTCCATCCACCTTCATAGAATCTAGAATCTTAACAGGAAAATGAACTAGCAGTTATGAGCAATTTGAGAATGCAGCAAGCTAGCATCCATAGCATGGAAAATAAAGGCTGGAAGGCTAAGGTTGGCCTGAGCTTCCAATACATGGGCCCTTAGGAGACAAACCGCCTCCAAATCAGAGCGCCCCATTGCAGTCAGCGTTACTGTGTCTACCTGGGGTATTCCCAGGTAATTTTTCAGACTGTTGGCTTCCATGAACCACTAGAAGCCTCATATAATCCAAGTATAATTCCCCAGCCAAGCCATCATGATGTCTCTTTCCCATCTATGTTGAATGTACCTCAAGATCAACTTCGGGGAAATTGTCTTCACCTTTATGGCCACCTGTATATGAGGACTCATCTCAGTGTCTTTCCTGTTGTTGTGACAAAATATTCTCATAAAGCATCTCAGTGGAGAAAACCTTTTATTTTAGTCCACCATGGTGAAGTCAAGGCAGTGGGTGCTAGAAGCAGCTGGTCACAGTCAGAGGGATGTGGTAAATGCATGCTTGCTTCTGTGTACTTTCTCCATTTTATCCACTCTGATACCCGCAGAGAGAATGGATTCACCCACAGTTATGATGAATCTTTCCACATCACTTAATCCCCCACAGGTGATCCTAGATCTGTCACATTGAGAAGAGGCTTATTCTGCGGTCAGGATCTAGATGTAGCCTCCAGTTCTGCTCCCCAGTAGGGATGCTCCGCACCCTATTTTGCTGTGGAATTCAGGAACAAGTACCCTGGAACTGAGTTCTTACTGGACACGATTCCCAGCTGTACAATTTACTAGATCTTAAGCAAAATATTTGGGACCTCTAAGTTCTGGTTTTTAACAGTGAAATATAGATAAGGCAGGTGAAGTTTTTGTGAGAATTAAGTAGACCATCCTGCCAGAACCACAGAGACTTCAACAAAAGCTAATTAGCTCCCTTTATTTCAGAATGTCTTCACATTCAAACTACTCTCATATATCCTCGTCATGGGACACAGAATTTTTTTCATATAATATTTTTATGAATGCACTTTTCTGTGTTTGACTGACCTTTTTCCCCCCATGATAGCATCCCATTAAAAGCTTCATCACAAAAATATATACAATTATTTTCCTTCTGAAAGGAATTTTATTAATATGTCGTTCATAGTACATGAATAAGGCCTCATTTCCATTGAGTTCTGCTGATTTTTCTTATTAGATACTTTCTTTTCCTTTAATTCTTTGGCTACCCTCTTGAAATATTAAGAGTGACAAGACATTGAGGGTTTTTGTCGTATCTATTTTGTAATATTTAATAGGTATTGATATCTCTGAGAGATCTTTATTTCCCTTCTTAATTATTTAGTGAGAACAATCTTTGATGTTTTCTTAGTTTATTAATAGAATTTATTTAAATGTTAATCCTTTCTGTAGGAATTGACTTGTTAACTTGTACTGATTAAACATATACTTTGGGTAAGTGCCTGGCTTAGAGATTGCCCTAACCAGGGCAACACAGAATGAAGAGACAACAGACAAATCATATCATATCATCTAGAGAAGCTGGGAATGGGTGGGTCATGCTTTCTGATGGAGGAGCAGCAGCAGTAGCTTGGAAACTGAATTTATTTTATACATCTGAATTGAGGAGTCCAGGTTATTGTATATAGCTAAACAAAGAGGTATGTCTAACTAACATCTACAGAGGAGCAGTCTCGAGCCGTAAGCATCCTGAAGAAGGAAGCTGTGGCCACGTTTCCTGCACATGCTCAGTGGTCAGTGCCTTAGTTAGGGTTTTATTGACACCATGACCATAGCCCCACTCTTTCTGTTTGTTTGTTTTTTGAGACAGGATTTCTCTGTGTAGCTTTGCAGCCTCTTCTGGGACTCAGTCTAAAGACCAGGCTGGTCTCCCTCGAATTCACAGAGATCCTCCTGCCTCTGCCTCCCAAGTGCTGGGGTTAAAGGTGTGCACCACCATCACCTGGCTGACCACACCCACTCTTATACAGGAAAATACTTAATTGGGGTGGTTTACAGTGCAGAAGTTTAGTCTGTTATCATCACGGTGGGAAGCATGGCAGACCTGGTGCTGGAGAGGTAGCAGAGAGCCCTACATCTGGATCTGCAGGCAGCAGGAAGGGAGACACTGGGCCTGGTTTGAGCATTTGAAACTTCAAAGCCCGCCCCCACTGGCCACACCTCCTAATGACGTCACTCCCTATGGGCCTGTAGGACCATTTTCATTCAAACCTCCACAGTCAACATCTGCACACAGATCAAGGGAATGCTTTGTCATTTCCCTGAGCCCGATGGGGAAGTCTTTGCTGTTCCTATTGCTCTGAGGTATGGGCTCCTTTACCAGCCTCTGCTCATGTCGACAATATACACTCAGGACTTCATCTGCTCTCCACAGCACAGCATTATTTAGATGTTTTTATCATATATATTTTCCCTTTATTATTATTATTATGAAAAAAGTCTTTTTTTTTTATCCATGTATCCCCTTGTTCAGGCTCCCTTCCCCCTCCCGCCCCTTCCCAGTCACTCTCTCTTCTCCCCATCTCATCATCTCCTCCCCAGCAAGGGCAGGAGGTCCCAAGGTCCCAATATTGCTCAGTTCAGCATCCACTCCAGGCAGATCCACTTTCCTCATCCCAACTTCAAGACTGGGTCAGGTGTTCCTCTTTCGTATATATTATTTATTTCACTAGATGTAATTGGTTTAAGTTCATGCATGCTTTTCAGAAGGCTTTATCTTACTTTGATGTTTATTTATATAAACAGAGTTTCAAGCAGTTAAAATGACTTTGAACTTTTTGGTTCTCCTACGACCACCTCCCTAGCATTAGTATCACAGGCATGCTCATCAAGCCCGGTTTATATGGTTCTGAGACTCAAAGCCAGGGCTTTATGCATGCATGAATGCCATACAACTGACTGCATCCTCAATCCCCTGAAAGTCTTCACGTTATATGGTCCAACCTACATATTCTGTTCGGTCATTAACACCTTGTTAGAGGCAGAGACAGGCTGCTTCTCCTAGCTAGATGCAGCAGTGCATTTTTCTAAAAGGGTGACTTTTTCCCATAGAGTCTCAGCATATAGTCAGATTCAATCCTTGAAACCTCTTCAGCACCAGCCTCCCCAGAGTGCGGTTAGGAGTATGCCCGACATGTGTCTAGTTTGCCCATGTCTTCCCTGCTGCAAGATCCCATCTCACAGGTCTGTTTCCCGCCCCCCAGGTCTGCCACGTGAATCTGGAGGGGCAGCCATTCTACTCCAAGAAAGACAAACCACTGTGCAAGAAGCATGCGCATGCCATCAACGTGTAGCAGCCTAGCGTGGCTGTCGTGGCCAGGCCCGGCTGCTCTGTTACCCACAGTGAAGGAGTCAAAGAAGCTGATGTTTCTTCTGGGGGAAAAGGGGACGAGAGAGACGACTGAGGCGTTTGAAGTCTAATTTTAGTCTTTTCTTGTGCACACAGATTGTGTATTTGCGTAGTTCAGACTAGAATCCAAAAGAAGATTCTAAACCCAGCTAGTAATTAATCTAGGCTGGAACTGCCCTTCAGACTTTTGGGGAAAGTATTCCAAGAAATCAAAAGTGGAAAACAAAAGGCCATGTTCTAAAATGACAGACCTGCCTGCCCATCAGTGTCACCAGTGTAGGGACAGGGCTCAGGGCAGTTATGGAGAACCCAAAGCATTCAGTAGAGTTCTGGAGAGCCCCTTGGCAAACACAGTGATGTGCCAAACAGTATTTGCTGTGTGGTTATTTTTAGAGCTGGCACCGAAAGCGCCCTAGCTAAGACCCATTGGGCCTTCCTCACCAAAAAAGGAAGCGTTGTTCCATCAGCACCACAGACCTTTCTCTACACACTAGACTTGAGATGTTGAACAAACTTGAAACGTGTAAGGGGAGTCCAGACGCCCTTAGCAATGTCCAGCCACCACTGGGCAAATGGACAGGTTCTAGAAAGGTCTTTGGCTTATGCCACAGACAACTGAGAAAAGATGAGCTCTTTCTGCATCTCCCCTTTTCTGAAACATCTAATGTCCCTGGAAGAATTTGCTCCTTTTTGAATTGTCATGGGAAAGTGAAATTGGGTTTCTCCAGTTTTGCTTTAGAACGTGTCAGAAGAGGTTTGCAAAGGATTCTGGGTCAGGTTCAGCCTTTGTTTTGCTTGAAGAGGGTCCTGAGCACGACTGTTCTGTGTATGTATTTCACCCCCTCCCCACCGACGACTGCCTATGCTGTGGGTGGGTGTGAAATACATCTTCCTCATCTCCACCCTCAAATAAGCTCCGTGGAAAGAAAAAAGAGATGGCGTCAAACACGGGACAGTAGAGGAAGCTCTTACACCCAGCTGAGCATCCCGAGCATGGGCTGCAGGATGCCCTACTTCAGGCTACACAGTGCTCTTTGCTCGTTTTTTGAAATGCAGCGCATCCTAAATGGAATCAGGCTGACTGTTGCAAAGAGCAGAAAAAGGCACATTTTGTGTTTGGCCATTATTTTGAAATAGCTAAGTGGATTTAGAATATTTATTGAAGTAGACCTGGGCTTCAGAGTCGTTTACAGACACATGGAAGTAAGTAGGTTTGGAGACGGTGCAGTCTCTTTTCTTTCTAGGAAGCACTGTTGGAAGGATGTTCATTGGAAATGGCATCAAAGCAGGCTGTGTGTGTGGATGTGTGTTTCTCACTGCACACAGGATTTAGGCACTCGGTGGGCTCACTCACCTTCTCTCTTTGCTCCTGTTTTGGCTTTTTCTCTTTGCACGTTTGAAATGCTGTTTAGGAATGCATTCAAACCTTTTCTCTTTTGAGAACTAAGGCTTCCAGGAGAGTGTCATCCTGCATAGCCCAGCAGGAAGCCCTTGGTTTCTCTATGGAATTCCCAGTCCCCTCCAGGCAGCAAGGAACGCTCTCAGAACTGTGCACCTTTACTGTTGATGCAAAGCTCCAGGCTGAGCAAATTCCTCTGGGACAGCCTGGAGACTTGTTCAGAGATACGGAGCAGTACCTTGTACAGTCTGTTGTTTTTGCAAAGTTCAAATATACAGAGACAAGGAGCTTACTGACTAAACAGAAAGGCTCTAAGCAGTTGATTTTTCGAAAAAGTATCTATTAAATGATCAGAAACTGGTCTGGAGGAATCTGTTGTGTTTCCCAAATCTCTTTTTAAAGATTTTTATAAATGTACACAGACACTGCACCTATATAACTTATTATTTTCTGTAGGATCTTTAAGAAGAAAAGCAAAATATCCCAAAGGAATACATCACTATTATTCTATGTTAAATAGTTGTTTTTTTAAACATTTAATAATTCATATATATTCTTGAAGGACTCGTTTTTTAAAAACCAAACATTTTAGAGGCTAGGTGTAATCCAGGGGTACAGCATTTTCCTAGCATTCAGGATGCTTTAGCTTCAGTCCCCAGGACTGCCAAAAACCAGTTTTAAGGTGGCAAGAAAAGGAGCTAGTTTCCAGAATGGTACACAGGGTGAGCCTACAGAGATTAAGGCTCTGTGGCATTCAGGATGACATCATTGCTTTCCTGTGACAGCAAACGGTTTTTACTAGTCACAGGAGCAGTACAGTCTGTCTTGTCTTCTTAGTGTTGGATTGATCTAATGCACTGATATACACTCACCTTTTGCAGTAGAATGACTTGTATTGGCAGTGTTTGTGTTACAGTCTAGCCTTTGTAATGTGAACTTTTCAACCCAAGTATTTTTGCTGTGGGTTTTTTTTTTCTTTCATTTTGGTAAGTTTTCTGAAGTGGAATATAATATGTTAGAGGTGTGCACAAAACTATTTTGCATGTTTTTTTTTCTTTCTTCTTCTTGTCTTTCTTTTTCTTCTTTTTTTGGTCTGTGTAGATTCTTTTTAGCAAAATAAAATTAGAAAAGACATATACAACTGCTGTTGTTTTTTTTCTGTGTGAAGTCCTTTCATGTGTCATTAAAAAAAATAATAGTTGACACCTAGATAGCCACAAATAAAAGTATGAGACAAAAGTGCCCGGTGAATAAGGAACACTGTTGACTTGGTCTGCTGCACAACAGCAGCGTAATCATACTGTTTAACCAAAGCTGTATGAATAACACAAATGTTTTATATAGAAAGGGAAATAATAAGCCAAAGAACAGGCCTCGCCTTGTATTTCTGGAGAGGTGCTTTTAGTTTCTTGGTGGTCCAATATTTCACATTTAGTTCTCACAAAACAGCATCTGCCTCTGGCTCCACAGGCACTATGATCATGTTTGCTTGTTAAGTTGCTGTTTATTATTTTTAGTGTGTGTGTACAGGGCCATGGGTGTAAGAGCACATGTGCCACAGTGTGGATAGAGGAGTCAAAGCATAACTTTCCAGAGTCTCCTTCCACGGTGTGGATTCCAAGTACAGACACAAGATGACACTACCCACTGAGCCATCTCAATAGCCCAGAATTGTTTATTTGCAAATTTACCTATTTTTAAAATATGTATCTATTTTTATTTTATGTGCATGAGTTTTTTTGCTTGTATGTATGTCTGTTCACCACTTGTATGCCTATTATCTTTGGAGACCAGAACAGGGTGTTGGATCTTCTGATTGTGAGCTGCTATATGCGTGCTGGGACTTGAATCATCATGGTCCTCTACAATAGCAACAAGGAGTCTTCATCACTGAGATATTTCTCCAGCCACAATTTTAAGATTTATTTTTATTACTTTTTAACTATGTGGTGTAGATAAGAGTTTTCCTGTGTCCTGCAGCTGTTAGGTCCCAAATAAACACAGAGAGGCTTATACTAATTACAAATTGTTTGGTTTATGGCTCATGATATTTCTGGCTACCTCTTGCGTCTTAAATTAACCCATTTCTATTAATTTATGTATTGCCACATGGCTGGTGTCTTACTGGTACTTTGACATCTTGCTTCTTAGGCGGCTGGATGGTGCCCTTCGGACTCCACCTTTCTCTTGTATTTCTGTTTGGATTTCCCGCCTAACTGTAAGCTGTCTTATCATAGGCCAAAGCAGTTTCTTTATTAACCAATGGTAGCAACACATATTCACAGTGTACAGAAAGACCACCCCACAGCAATGTGTATATGTATGTGTCTATGTATGTATAGGCATGTGAGTATAGGTGCCGGTAGAATCTAGAAGAAGGTGTTGGATTTCCCTGGAGCTATAAGAAGTTGTGAACTCCCTGACTTAGGTGCTGGGAACCAAACTCAGGTCCTCTGCAACAGTAGTACAAGCCATCTCTCCAACTCCACAGATTAATTTTTATTTTGCTCCACATAGCTTCAAATACAGAAAAGTTTCTGTTGCTATATTTCTTTCATTTCCTTTTCTCTCCCTAAGTAAGTTTAAAGGAAAATCTCCTAGTAGCATTCAGAAAAAAATAATACCCAGCATGGACAAAGCCCTAGGCTTGATTCCTAGTTCCTCACAAACTATCCCAGGACCTTGTCTTAAAACAAACAAACTTGAGACGTTCTCCTCCAGAGTCGCCGCGGTTTCCTGCTTCAACAGTGCTTGAACGGAACCCGGCGCTCGACCCCTCCGACCCCAGCCGGCTGCTCAGAGCCAGAACCCTTTGCAACCTCGTCGCTCCGCCGATCCAGCGCTGCCACCGCGCCTCGCCCTACCACCGCCATGACCACCGCGTCTCCCTCGCAAGTGCGCCA